>LAPY01001078.1:76166-89653 GCA_000970635.1 Eragrostis tef
GGCCGGAGCCGCGGGAGGCACGGCTTCTCGACGACCATCTCCTCGACGACGCCGCTCACCGAGAGCGTCCGGACCCACGCCCGCAGCGCGTCGCCGAACGGGCGCGTCCACCGGACGGCGAACCGCTTCACGGACCCCCCGTGCGCCGCGAGCGTGGCCGTGATCGCGTCGGAGCGCCACCGCGGCTGCGCGGACCACTCCGTCGCGCCGCGCGGCCGGTGAGCGCCGAGCCACAGGTCGACGCCGTCGTCGATGCCGCCGGGCTGGGACCCATCCTCCCGGCGTCGTGGAGGTTGAGCAGGGTCAGGATGGTGCAGAGGATGCTGTCTGGCAGGGAGCTGATCCTGTCCGGCGGCGGTGCGTCAACGGTGGCGGCGCTACCTGATCCTGTGTCCGTCGCCTTCCTCTTCTGATCAGTCATGTTGGTGTCGGGCTTGACCGGCGCCATGGAACCTGACAAGATTGCAATTTTGTTGACCAAAATTAGATCAATGAAAGCACATCATAACGGAGAAGAAAACTCACTCTTACATGTTCAGTATGTACCTACATTACTTTTTTGTTGACCAAAACAGAAGGAGAGGCCCCCTACTGATTTCATTTTATATTAATATTAACAAAACTGAACGGGCAAGAAAAAGGCAAACAGAAGAGCAGTGTGATGCAAAAACGAAAATTACAAATGGAAGTTGTAAATCCGCTTTCTGAAATTCACCCAGTTCCTTCAAATATTCTCCATCTCTGCTCAATCAAGCCGCAAGATCGTCGTTGGATCGATAGAAAATAATTCCCGACTCGCCAAAGACAACCCCAAAAACTACGGTTAGCAGATATATGGGCTAGGATTGCTCACTAGATAGTTTTGTGTTAACATCATTAGTGACCCTCATTAACGTGGGTCGTCACTTCCAACAAATACCGGCCTATATATAGGTTGTGATGCTGCTAATATCATTAGTGACCCTCTGTTTGATGCTACTTAACATAACTACTGACCAACAGTCCATTGACAATTATTTAAATGAACTGTCGACTGATAGTCTGTTAGAAATAATCCACAATAACTTTCCGCAATTAATCACTATATAGCATGTGGTCCAGAACCAAATACATGCACAGAAATGGAAATGTATAGGTGAAATGGGTCAAGCTATAAATATCCATTGATTAGTTAATATCACATATCAACATTACGACGTGACATCCCATGGTATTTGGCTTGCACACCTTCCACCCCATTGGTTTACATAGTCACTCACAAAAGGGTCCAAACCAATGCAAAACAAAGTTCAACTAATTATAGATTCTTGTTGTCTTTGGAGTTTTAGATACAAACAATCTTTAGAGTATTTGCTTCGTAGCAAAGTAATGAATTACCTTCCTTAACTCATGTTTCCTATCTAGACTATTCTTTTTCGATTTCTCCAACGTGACACCATACATTTCCGACATGAAGTAGACTTTTCATCCTCCTTCCAAAAGAGAATACAGTCATATTTTCACATGCATGAATACTATTGTGCCGAAGTCCTACATATTTGACCAATTTATCAGCTCCGTAAAAGTTTTTAGGAAGTGTTGAACCCTCAGGCAATGCATCAGCAAGCAAGTCCACTAGCAAATTTTTCTTGGGAAAATTCCTTTGTGGCCATCAGGAAAACTCATGGTTCCTTATCGGCCATCAAAAATTTTCAAGTTCCCAAATGGCCATTATGTTCAACTTTTTTCCCTTATTGGCAATCGCAGAGCTAAAGTTGAAGGACAAAATTCAGTTTTGCCCGTTGCAGCATTTTTTGGCTAACATTTCTCGTTAGTCCTGGATGTGAGGTAATCTACTGCTAGTTTCTTATTCGCCACTAGATCTTCATTAAGCTCCACAAAAGTAGCATCATCTTCAAATAAATCCCCTCTATCTAAACCACATGACATATATAAAAAGGAAATCCAAAAGGAACTCAAGCTTTTGGCTTTGCCAGGTAACTGAGAGAATTGAATTTTACTAAAATAGTTTCATTAGCTCCTGAAGTAAGATCCTAAGCAACTAAGATATGTCTCATAAACAAAAACAACAGATCTGGAGAAAGTGAGTATTACCGCTAAATCGAGATCTGGAGCGCCCTCGCGCTACAAGTGTTGCTCTACACCAAGTGCACCTTCGGCGATTGCAACATCAGCAAGGTGTTTATGCTGGTCTAGGAGTCGCTCGCCCCCAAGCACCAGACCCTCGCTCGCCTACGCTGCCTCTTCTGCGGCTCGTGGGGCTAGGGTTTGGGGTGGCTTGACCGAAAAAGGGAGAGAGAAGAATGGTCAATGGGATCGGGTTCAGAAGAAAGGGAAGAGAGGGGTATTATTGTCCTAGCATTTAATGATTTTGTATTTCAAAAAAAATCTAAACTGACGTGTGGCAATGATTGCTTTTGGTTCAAAAAGATGACCGAATTTGCAAAATCTGAAAAAGTAAACCATCTTTAGAATTGGCTTTCAGAAGAGGGTTGCTTTTACAATTCCCCCATAAAATTTTGTTAGCTTTTGAGTGTATACTTTAGAATCTGAACATGGAAAGCGCATCATCAACAATATTGTCACAAAACAAATCTTATAGCATTAATGTAATATAGATTATTATCCCACAATATGGTATATAAAACCTCGCTTTCAAAGAAAACTTTTGGTGTATTGATCTAACGTTAATAGTCTGGGAGATTAATGAGCCGAATTATACCCAAAAAAAGGGTTAAATGTACAAACAGAACAGTTTGGATACTAGTGTCTTGTTGTAAACTTGTTATTACAACTGTATGCTCATCTGGGTGATTGTAATGAAATACAAAAGGAACTCCTGTGATTGATCACATGAATGTAGTACTAAAGTTAAGCCATGACAGCCGAGTCAGAAACTATATTGTAAGTTACAAAAGAATAGTGACACGAATCGGCAATATATATCATGTATGAGCCTATAACGAACACATTCTGGCAGGCAAGACTGAAGTGTGTAGATTCTGAAATGTTGATCAAGTATAATATTTTAACAAATGTCCTTGCTGAATTGCTCCATTTTCATAGAGTCGTTCTGGCAAAACGATCAGCGCTGCGCTGGACAATTCATTCTCATTCCCATTTGGATAGGGAATTCTGCACACCTGGTCAAAAACAAGGGAAGACAAGCAAAATGCTGAATACTTTGAATGACCAATTGGTATACCAATATGTTACCAGCAATAGAACAAACGCTTGACTTAAACTAGCAATATAAGTTCATGAAATGGCCTAATAAAGATATTCATAAAAGTGATATTCCATGACTCTTATGTCGAATAGAATGACTCTTAAAAGATTCCAGCTAAGGGTTTTGGAACCACCAAATGATGATATTTCACGAAAGCGATATATCATTATGTCGACTCATTAATCTTTTTCATAATCAATGTAGGCATCTGGTAAAACATACAGAGGATAAGAGGATACCTCAGCCACCTATATGAATCATAGGTCTATTTGCTGTTTTGGCAATATCAAACATCCCAGCATGTTTAGCTTTTTTCCTTTTAACCTGAACAAAAAGAAGTTAGGTCGTTAAATGGTATATTCTTTATTAGAAAGCAAGCATAATAATAGCTAGCTCCAGTCACTAATAGAAGAAGTGACATAGTCAAAGCTACAATAAATCAAAAAAAAAGTAGATGATCTGGTAGCTTTCAATAGGTTCACATTGAATGAAAAAGGTGTATATGAGAGAGGGAAATATATAGATTATACTAAAAAGGGAGCAGATAAATTAGGCAAGCTAAGATCATGTTTCAAAAAAGAAAAGGAAATCAAGGGAATTCTTAGTACAAAGATAGTAACCGAATAAGTCGGTCTACATACCGCAGCACCAATTATCTCCTTTAGTCCAGCATCATCAACACCAGCGCGGATGGGTTCTCTCAAACTCACCTGTAATGTATCAGCACACATACTCAGCTGTTTCTGTACTGTATGCTACATTCATTTCTCCTTCACATGTCCAACATAGTCCATTAAAAGGAAATAAACTGGAGCAGGAGATGTAACCCCTTCAGAAAAGGAATAATGATATACTGACTTTACGAATATATGAGAACACAATCCTGAAACGTGCAGTCTTCAAAGCTTGAAACGCAATATCAGCTTTGACAAAAGAGAGGTTTTGAAATTAGGTTTTGAATAATTGTAGCAATGTTGATCTAACAATTGCGAAACCTCAGCCATCACATCCAACAAGTCATATCAATGCTAATTTCTGAGACTAACATTCACGAATATCACAACAAGTACAAAATTTATGTCAATGAAGTTGAAACATTTTTGCACTTTTGACTCTAGTTCAATTTCCATTTACCCAAGACCCACAACATCAGGGAGGCAAATTATCATCCACAACTGACAGCAAAAGAATAATCATGAATTATTTAAGTTGTGGTCCATACTGTTTCAGGCAAAGCAAAATAATCATGAACTATTTGCCATAGCAAATGTTTGGATTAACCCAGAACAAGTAAAATGCTTTGCAATTTTCTTGAAAATTCATGATCACGAAAAAGAACAGAGCATGAATCATAGCCATAGCCATGCAAGCAGTTCACCATACCTCTGAGGGACCAAATAAGCACACCTTGAAGTTTCCATCAACAAAAGTGCTCTGTCATTGAGGTAATAAACGAAATTGTCCCAATATGTCCTTCAATCCTGAAATTCTTTGCGGTTTCTGTAGGGTGATCTTGAAGTCTCTCTACACCTTTAAATTTTTGCCGCTGATTCAAACGGGTGCCAATCACATAAGAAATTACTAATAGCTTACATAATAAAGGATAAGAAAAAGAAAAGACTCAGTTGTGATGAAATAGTTATATGCTGGAGGAAGAATATAATCTTGCACTTTTAAGAGGTGTACCTTACCACTTTGTCCAACATCTCTGCATAAGGAACCAGCTTCTTCACATTCCAAACATTACCATCAAACGGCATAAACTCAATAAATCTAACATTGATAGGCTTGTGTCTGGTCAATTCAACAAAACTGCAGATTTCATCATCATTCATACCACGCATGATGACACAATTGACCTGGGTACAAAAAAAAATAGTAAAGAAAAATCAGCAAAACTAAATAAATATGAGTATGATTCTTTGAAAGAAACATTTAACTGGAAAGCCTGCATATATAGTTGTACGCATAAACCTGAATACCTTTACTGGGTTATATCCAAGATCTACAGCAGCATCTATTGATTCCATGACCTTTGAGTGGCCTTTACGCCGTGTCATGAATTCAAACTTTGCAGGTACCAACGTATCCAAACTTATATTTAAAGCACTGAGTCCACATTCTTTCAATTTTGGAAGCTTCTTAGAAAGAACAATACCATTTGTGGTCATTGCAAGGGTTTTCAGTCCCTTCAAACTAGAAAGATGGAGACAAATATCTTCAATATCTTTTCTTACAGTTGGCTCTCCACCAGTTAGTCTAATCTTTTCCACACCAGAAGTAACAAAAAGGTTAGCAATTCGAATTATTTCATCGTGTGAAAGAAGCTCCGACTTTGGTGTTAGTTCAACTCCTTCAGCAGGCATACAGTACTGGCACCTCAGATTACATCGCTCGGTCAAGGATATTCTTAAGTAATTGTGAAACCTCCCAAATGAATCAACTAGCATTTCTGACGACGATGATGATGTTTCTCTTGATAGAATATCTGGAGCGGCGGAACAGGAAGTTGCATACGTATTTGAGCACCTTTGGCTTTCAGTGGCTCCGACTGGGGAGGAAATATTAGCCAAACATTGGAATCCTGCCCTCACAGTATCGACCTGCAAATTTGGTAAACTTTTTAGAGGGGATTGAGAACGAGAATCAAACAGAAATAAAATAACTTATCAAAAACTTCATCATAAGAGCAAACAATAGCCCATGTATCAAGCAGGCCAATCCAGAAACATAACGGGGTAAAACAAAAGATGTAGAAGATATAGAGATCATTCCAAGCTGCTTAAGAAACTTGGTTAGATCCTTGGACTACCTTACCCTTGAGTAAAAATAAAAACATTATTAACGAATAATAAAGTCAAAAGCTAGAACATTGGGTCTCTCGGTCAATACTTTCAGATAAGGTCACTCAGAGCAACGCTTGCTAGCTAAAAAAAATAGCACTGAAATGTACTTCAAGAATTTGAGACACACAGCAGCAGAAAAGCCTCTTTTAACAACAGAGCTATGGAAATAAAGAGCAATTGCCCAACTCATTTCAGCTAAAAGCATGTAAGTCAACAATTATCAATACGTGTAGGAACAGTCCTCCATATGTTACCAAAGTGTTCATCATGTAATTAGGATCTGACTTCTTTTTTCTACGCTGAAGCATAGCAAAAAAGCAGAACGGAAACTAACAAGTCCACACAGATGAATCAATTAGCAAGAGTGCTGGTGCCAAAAACTAGGGAAAAGCGGCCTGCACTGATATCTATAGGACCAGTTCAGCCACTCAATCCAATACAACGGAGCCAAAAATTACAAAGAAACCATGGGAAATATGTATTCTAGGAGAACCCAAGAGTAACAAGCATAAAACAGTCCAGGAGTAGGACCGATTCAATCCGCTGCCACCCGCGCGGCGGCCACACCGATCCGGGCCACGCCGCTCGGCGCTTCGACCGCACAGCAGCAGACAGACACCGCAGGAGCCGAGGCCCGGTAGAACGGACGGTCGCGGCGCGGCCTAGGTGGCGCGCAGGAAGCAAGAAGCCCATCCATCCCACGCAGGAGGGAACGAGAGACTCACCGCGCGATCCGGCCGTCCTCCTAATCCGAACCTGTCCAGGGGCGCGGATACCCCGAGGAGAAGAGTAACAGGGGGGCCCTTCAACGGGGAGAGTCAAACTATATGCTAGCAGCCGGCCCCAAGACGCTTAATCGAAATTGAGCACTGCACTTCAGACAATCAAGAAGCACCCCGACCAACCAGTGAGCATGAGCCGAAAAAAGAAATCTTGTTTCTGGCGGCTGAAGAAGAGATAGGGAGAATCACCCCCACGTGCCGCGATGCTGGAGAGGGGAGAATTTGGCGGTTCCAGCGCGGAAAGGGCGAACGGGAAAAGTGAAGCAAGCTGAAGCTGTCCTCTTCTTGGCTCCTTGTGTGTGCCCAAAAGAAGCCCTGGCGCGGATAGATTCGCGTCACTGGAGCGACTGGAATTGAGTGCTGCCGTGCTGGGGTGTTCAATCCAGTTCGAGACAATGACAAACCGCATGCAAATCGTTGAGCATGTCGCAAGTAAAGAGTAACTTCCTTTTTTTCTGTGAAAGTTGCCTTCATGGTGCCATATCTTACAATTGTTTGGGCTATCGCTCCATCATCTAGGTGTCAGATCATAACATGTCATTTTACCTCACACTACTGTTGTCACAGAGCGTCTTGTGACGCACATTGCGTCCTCGTATCGTCCTACTAACTTCTTATTGTCGTTATCACCATTTCTGCCACTTTCTCAAGTAACAAAGAAGGGCATGGTAGCAGTAGTGAACAAGCGGTGGCAAGTGAGGTTATATGCCAGTGACACTGCAATTTTATAGAGCCTCTAAGCAGTTTGATCATCTTGATCACGTTGATATCTGCTTTTGTTCGGTCGATGAGTATTTTAGGTATTTCTTTTGTTGGGAGTAATGGCTTGAAAGGTGTGAATTCCGCTTGAAGAAATAACAAAAAAAAAATCACAAATAGAATTGAAATTTGGCTAAACAAAACCTAACGAATCTAGAATGTAATGTTGTCTTCTCCTCATTTCTACTAGATTTTAGCCTTAGCTGTGACTAATATTGACTTTTTTAGGATAATTTTAGCGGATTTATATTTTATTTACTTCAAAAGGGTCAGTAGCGTGGTGTTTCCGGATTTGCAAGTATTCCCATTCCCATTTGTAACATAAACGTCACTGCATACATATATCTGCTTTAAGTCAATCGGTCAGCTAGAGAAGGATACTCTGACACATCGAGGCTCCTCCTCCTCCTCCTCCTCCTCCTCCTCCTCTTCTTCTTCTTCTTCTTCTTTTGTGAAGGTTAATCTTCTGTGCATTCCTCAGGTGGCAAACAGAGATGAAAACGTGAGAGACTCAGGTGGCAAGCAGAGATGAAAACGTGAGAGAATAGCGTGTAGCCTTCGCAAGCCAGACAGCGACTTCTGTGGATACAGATTTATCACACTCCGATCAGAATCCAATCCAAATAGGAAATGGCAACAGGTCGGCCTCGAAGTGAATCAAGGTGAACCTGGAGATTTGGATCTCCTCCTCTTGAACAGGAAAGGTCTGTGATCGCGAAAAAAAAAAGGACGAGGATTTTGATGTTTCGGTAAGCTTGCAACTTTAAGACTGGGACGGTGGTATCTGAAAGATGACTTGGTGATTTTGTGGTAACTCCCTGAATCATCAAATTATCAAAAAAGAAGGACGGAGGATTTTAATGTTTCCGTAAGCTCAAGTTTCATGGACACATATGGTGATTTAGGCTCCTCTTCTTTTTGTTTTACTCTGTTTATTTCGTTGTAAAGTGAATCATTATTTCATTGTAAAGTGAACTATCTCTAAATCTTGCAGGGCCTAAGTAAAACAGGATACAAGCTTTTTTTCTTTTTTAAAAAAAGAAGTACAACATAACAAAGAAAGCAACATATTATCCATACATGAATAACGATTTTGTTGTGTGTCACAGTTCAAATAATCACCCAGCCACAGTGAAAACAGAATAGATAGTGAAACAATTCAACTGAGAATACACCATCAGAAATGGACAAAAGTGGCTATTAGATGCTTGATATCATTTCAAATCACACGGTAGCAATAGTGCACGCCCAGCATAAAATTACTCTAGTATATCTAGCAACCGAATGCATAATGTGGTCCCAACAGAGAAGGCTACAAAGGGCCAGTCCGTTTTCCTTTTCCTGCCCTTAGCTCTTACAACAACTATGCTCTTTATTCAAGAATCACGCCGCAATGAGGCAGGAAAGTTCATCTATCTACCGAAACCACATCTACGATGTTATCGTAGGACTGTCAACTGCAAGCCCCATCGTGTCAAGTCCATTGTCAACATAAACAGTCGAGCAAGTGATAGCAGAAGCCAATGGAGACACCAGGAATGCAGCTGTGTTCCCCACTTCGTCCGTTCAACATGCATTATTTGCAACAGTTTCTGAAGAGAAAAATGTTGCACCAACTCTCAAATAAATCAAGGGGACGTGGCAACAAGTCATCCAGAAAGAAAGCAAATTACCTGCCAACAGTTCCTTCTGCAATGGCGCCTTGACATATGAGTACTCTATCATCTTCTCAATAAATCCAATTGCCTTAGCAGCTCAGCTCCCCAAGGAACCTACAGATATGACTAACAACGTACAATGAGGCAAATTTGAAAGATTCAACAGATGACTTGATTGAATAGAAATCTTATCCAGTTAGGTAAACATATGTAACACTTGAGGGAGGGAGTAGTCATGTGTATCTCTGTTTTGAAGCAAATTAGGACTATGAAAAGCACATACATCTGAGCACATCCCTAAAGGTTTTACTGTTGAACAATAATGAATTTATTTGACAGTGCCATTCACCTAATTATGTACACAATAAACTTTCAATCTACAATTTAAACTGCTAACTTTGTTCCAAGATGATTAATCTATTTCAACCGTGTTTTTTGAATAAACATACCTGCTGATATGGTGTTAACTCTGATTTGACCCTTTCTTCCAGCTTCGAAGGCAAGTACCTAGATGGATTGGGGAGGTGCAAAAGCATAAATTCATGAGAAGATAGAAAATTGAAGTGCAAAAATATGAATTATCTTCAGGGAAAACGATACTCATGTATCACTCTTAAGAGCTGCTTTAGCTTAGCTCATGTCACCACCATACCTGTGAGAAACACATTAACCAAATAAGCAAAAGAAAGTAATGACAAATGATACAGCTTCTTATAAATCCCCAAAGAACATTTACCCAGGAATTGCCCTTTCAGATGCAATGTGTGTTAGAGAGATGCTAGCACCACCTGGAAAATATTAGAAGCCATGAAGCGATGTCAACAAAAATGGGTACAAGGTTTTGTGTCAGACAGGTTTTCTCCATTAAGAAGTCTGAATAGAGTTCATAAATGGCGAGAAGAAAGCTCGGAATTAGTGACCATCAAATGTTTCATTACGAGGCGAAACAGACAACCGATCAATAACACTACTAAAATTCACCAGCTGAGAAAAATAATAGGCAACAGCAGAAGGATTAATCTTGATGTATTGCCAGCATAGAAGTGAGGATATATGCATTACCTGGATTCATTATAGGAAGGAAGTGCTGAACCAAAGAAACAAAGGAGCAACTGGATGCTGAAACTGCAGCAAGGTACCCTCTTCTTGATGTCTCCAACAAAGGCTTCGTTACCAGCAAACATCAAGATAGTTGACCTTTCAGTGAATGTGTCAAATTGATCAGAGAGAGAGAGAGAGAGAGAGAGAGACCTAAGGACCATTAGCAAGAGAATGCACAAGTATATCAACGCTGCCATAATCATTCTTCACCGATAGCAACTTCCTGTCAAATTAAAAGAGATCTAATATTAGTTGAAGCTTTAAAAAAACCATAAAAACAAATACTATCCAACTGCAGGAGTTGCCTTGTCCATAAGGTTGTTTTCTTGCAAGCAATATATACTAGCTGCCATATCAAAAGGAAATGGTTTGCATCAACACACCTTAACAGTCCATTTTGATGAACCAGCATATCTTTTGTTTGATTTGACCTAAAACAGCGAAAATAAATGTTACCATGTATCCAAGCTAGAAATTAAATAAGAAAATGGATCTTAAATAAGATGATTACATCTTCAGGAACATCCTCAGGGGAATCATAGACAGCATCAAGTGGGTACACCTTAACAATATCCATGAGAGAGCCATCAGGCAGCCTGTACCATCAGGAAATCAGATAATTTGTAAACAGGGAATTGGGGCCTAGACAGTGCATATGAAACTAGTATAGAACTAAAATACAGACTTACGTGATTCGTCAAACTTTCCATGCCTCAGGCTTGTTTTGAATATGTTAAGCGCCTGACATAGGAACAATACTTCATGAGATAATCGATTAACAAAAGGGTTCAAGCGATGAAATATGCAAGACTCCGATGAACATACAGGAACCCATGTACCAACAAGGATTTCAGCATCGGCAGCAGCAGGAACCTTTGCAATTGCCCATACATAGCCATTATCATCAGCAACTCTAGCAAGGCAGCAGTAATGCCCTTTTACCTGAAAGATTCGAAGTAATGAGAAATCCGGAATCATTAAGAATGCTCCTTACAATGTATCATATTGACTAGATCTCCTTAACGTTTTCTTTTCTTCCCTACAGTAAATATTAAATACGCTACAGCTAACAAATATTGTTACATCACTTGGAGATTACTATCAATTTCTCGAAAATTGACTGTTGATCTACATAACAGCTGAGAGGCATTTATCTTCGTCCAATTTGATGGGCAACCAATCAATTGCAATAGTGAATCCTATTTTGATGACATTAGCCCATCATTTTTTGTTCTTGGAAGCATACTTAGTATGATGTTGCTAATTCCACTCCACATACAACATGCCATCACTACTAAAAATCTTTAATTATACAAAATAATCAAAACCATTAAGAATGCACTGCAAAAAGATTAGTAAACATTTTTGCTGACAACCATATGACTTGAGTTACCTCTGAGATCAATGGGCGGCCCTTACCACAACTCCACTGTGCATAGAAATAAGAGGCTGGAGTAGCAGATTTTGGGACACTTGGCAAATCTCGTTGTCATGCTGAGTGTGAGCTCAACCCCAGAAACTGTTGCTCTCGAGGCAAGCATTCCCTGCGGGACCGAGATGCAGGGGCGAGCAGCCACCATCTGCATACCAGCAGCCAGTGGCGGAACTACGTTGAGGGCCACTAGGGCCATGGCCCTAGTCGTGGCCAAAAAAACCTCCTCATATTAGAGCCCATCAAGTCATCAACTGCCTGCCACATCTCGCCCGAGCGCATGCCACGCGAGCCACCACTTGTGTTGCCCGCCATCGCCACATCTCTACTTTTCTAGCACCTGCTGCCGCCGCTGCCCGTGCTGCGGTCTTCAACCTGTCTTCAATCATCTCACCATGAGGGAGCTTATGCATGCCGCTTAGCGGCTCTGCTGCAGCCTGAGGCGGCCCTGATGAGGTCGCCTGTGTTGCGTAGCTCAGCTAAGACACGGTAGCACTTAGAAAAAAGTAGCTGAACAAGTACAAGTTGGGATGATTGGATTTGGGGGTTCTGTCTTTTCGCTAAGCAGTTGTGCGTTGCGTTGCGTCGCTGAACAAGGGCAGGCGATGGCCAGTGGGTTACTGCTGCCAACACAAACACCTGCATTTTGTAGTGAGATGAGCTCCTTACAAATTGATCTAGTGAGTACTACTACAAGCATTAATCTTTGTCATTCTTGGTCAGTCTACCAATTGATCTCATGCAGTTATCTAAGAGCAAAGTTACTGGCCCTAGTCGTACCGAGAGCAAAGTTCCGCCACTGCCAGCAGCTCCGGAAGCACCCATCCTCTGTACTACAGCTAACCTATCCAGACAGAACATTAACAACGATATCAAAACCGGGATCCACAGCAATTTACGTTTCTTAGTTTAACACATCTACAAGAGGAAGTAACACTTCTCACAGGGCCAACTACGCAACAAAAAGAAAAACTAAACAAACACCTCCACAGTCGCTACAAACACTTTATACGTTTCGAGACAGACAACAGGCCCCTGGTAATAGACGAAACCAACTACGCTTTCAGGAGAGCTTAAATCGGCGATAGGGCCAAGATTCGGAGCTTAAATCCTCCCCCTGTCCCCCATCCAGAAGCACGACTCGAAGTTAACGTCCTCCTGAAACTTACCCAACAAAAGGCCAGACTACACGGCCAGCCAAAACGCATCTCTAATTAAGCTCTCCCAGCAACAGCAGTGCGCAGGGAAGCGCGGATCGGGGCCTAGGAACGAGAGAGTACGGGGAGGCGCGGCTTACCTGACCTTGGGGAATGCGGGAGGGATCTGAGAGCGCGATGCCGTAGCAAGGTGGTGGAGCAGCGGAGATGAGAGGGAGCAGAGGAGTTGGAGAGGTTTTTCGATGAGACCGAGTGGAAGAGGGTTTGGAGCAGCTGAGAAACCGAAGACGCTCCTCTCTGCTCGAGTGTGGGCTTGGGCCCAATTCGGCTGCAGCAGTGGGCTGTGAATGGGCTAAGGATGATTAGGCCATAGGTGAAGGTAGGTATGGAGCTAACTAGTGCTATCCAAACGGGCCGCCCGGCACGGCCCGGCCCGGGCACGAAATGGCCCGGCCCATTTAATTTTGGGCCGCCACGGCACGAAATTTTTTTCGGGCCGTGCCGTGCCGCCTGTCGTGCCGAG
>LAPY01001078.1:112968-126824 GCA_000970635.1 Eragrostis tef
GCGGCGGTGGAGAGCGTGTGCGTGCCGTGGCCGTCCGTGTCGCGGGTCCAGTTGCCGTCCACGGCGCCAGGGTTCGAAAGCAGCATGTCCTGGTTGAAGAACTTGGCGCCGATCAGCTTCTTGTTGCAGGGAACCGCGTACTTGGCGGTGTCCGGGCAGGACCCCTTCCAGCGCGCCGGGACATCGCCCATGCCCTCGTCCGTGAAGCTCGAAGACTCCGGCCACACACCTTTTTTTTTTTCAATTGAATTTGTTTCAAGATAGTTCAGATCACAATTACTCGAGGATCAAACACATTTGAACATCAATCGCCATGATCAAACAGAGCTCTGTTCTAGTTACCGCTGTCGAGGTTGGCGACGATCACGTCCTGCCCGAACCTGGCGCGCTTCCAGATGGAGTCCGGGAGGATCTGCCCGTCCCGCTCCAGGTCCATGAAGTCCCACGACCGCGTCGTGTGCAGCTTCAGCATCTTGCTCTCCAGCACCGTCACCACGTCGGGATGCTCTGAAAAAAGATCCAACCAGCAGTTCAGTGGTGAATAGTTTTGTTTCTAAATTTTTCAAGAACGATTCGAGATACTACTACTACTACTACTACGCAACGCGACAGCACTCTGGGATGTTCGTGTTCCTACTTGCGATCTCGTTCGCTACTTCCTCCTCGATGTGCGCCGCGAAGCCGTTGATGTTCTTCGTG
The DNA here is from genome assembly GCA_000970635.1 of Eragrostis tef. Lineage (NCBI taxonomy): Eukaryota > Viridiplantae > Streptophyta > Magnoliopsida > Poales > Poaceae > Eragrostis > Eragrostis tef. The sequence goes on from LAPY01001078.1 coordinate 113,668, forward strand.
TACGAGTAGAATATCGACTTCTGCGCCATCTCCTTGCTGTTCATTCAACATATATATGCATGCGTTTCCAGGAAGTTAATATGCATGTTTAACATCTCAAGGAAGGAAAGGGAAAAGGCACTGCAACAGAAAATCGCAGTAAAAAAAAAAAGCTGATGCTTGGTTCCCCAGATTACCTTCCAAGAACCGATCCCAGGAGCTCATGGTGAGACTCCGTCGCACGGGCGTGCTCCACAGGCGACGCATCACGGCCGTAGGCGTGTGCTCCGAGATACACAATGTAGGACTGCAGATTAACACAAGAGAATAAACTTGAGATCAAGTAATTTTTTTTTTGCGAGGAAGATCAAGTAGTTTTATTAGTCCCTGAAGCTGCACTATAAACATCAGGCAGATCATAATTTACTTCCCCGCATTATATTACTACCCCTAAGACCGAGACTTCTACAGTGATTTTTCAGGTAATAACAAAATATCAGATCGGCTTGTATAAACAAATGGAAACTTCACTGGCTACAAGATCTGTGTGAATGGCCACTGAAGATTTGTTCGTAGTCCAAAATCGATCCACGATGAGGGAAACAGACTGACAGAATGCTTGCCTTCTTGTATGCCTGTGCGAGCCGCCACTCGGCCGCGACGAAGAGCAGGGCGCCGGCGAAGAGCAGCAGCCTCCTGCTCGCCATCTTGCACACTTCCGTCTCCCCGGCCCAGATCGTGTGAGTGTGCGGCCAGCGGTGCAGGTATAATAAGCTCCGCGGAGGATTTTCGTGGCAGCCTTGCAGGGTTTCAGGGTCTAAATTTGGGTTGCTTTGACTCAGAGCAACAGGCCGGATCACCGTGAGAAAGTTTCAACACTACCGGACCGATCGAGCTGGAACATGGGAGCGCATCTCTCTCTCACAGACACACGCGCACAAACACACAGAGCAGTGTTGGGCTTGCAACGGGGACCTCATATGCACAGAAGCAGCCTATAGGATTCAACTTGTATAGGTTAGCCCAATAACCAATCAAATTTTGCCTATTTGAACTAACTTAGCCTGCTAATTGACATTAACGTTTTCAAACAACCTTTTTAACATTTTTATAAACTCATGTCAACATTTTAAGAAAGCAATCAACATTTTCGCCAAAAATGTTGACATAGTACATAAAAAATGTTGACATAGTACAAACAAAATGTTAAAAAATTCGAATTTCCAAATATTCATATATGGATCTCATTCTACACCATTAATTGTAAACAACAAGATGGTTCAAATGGATTCAAAAACAGACTTACGATTTGAGAGAAAAACATATTTGAAATTTGAATGCTGATTGGTTTTCTCCCTGCAACCCGCCCAAATAAGAATCTGCCACGTGTCATTCAGCTGTTCTCTCCACCCTCAGGCCATAGCGCGCATCAGCCGTACGAATTCTCACCCGCACGAATCATAAAGCGTTTTATCAAAATGACCTCACGGGCCGAGCTATATTTAGGATTGACGCTTGCAATGTAATTGCACCGGATAAGCCCAATACGAGAATCCGGCGAAAAGGTCTGGTTACACATTTTGATTTGTCTATAATATAAGCAGCGCAAAACCAGGATTTGGTGCCCTCGCGCGCATGGCCGTCGAGCGCCTGGGTGACGCGATACCATGCTTCCATGCCGCTGGCGGCCGGGCATGCGTGTGCCGGAGTTGCACAGCGAGGCGGGTGGGCGCGAAAGCTCGGCCATGAGGGTCCGGACGTTGCTCACAAAGGTCGGCAAGCAGCGAGCTTAACTTGGCGATCCCGACGAGGTCTGCCACGGTGGGTTGCTCAGCGAGCAGACATGGTGACCTGTCATCGATCGATGTGGAAGATGAGATGAGAGAGAGCGTTGTGTTGTGGGCCCTTGACATATATATGGCGGCCGTTTACTTTGTTTTCACTAGCCATGAAATTGGTAGTTTTATAATTATATTGCTTTATACTCTAGCATCCATTCTTTTGAGGTATATAATTATATTGATGTATCATGAACAAAAACACAGGAGAAGAACCACCTTGCATCTTTGTTTATTTTGATGTTGGACACTATTCAATCGTGGAATTGGCTATGGGACACTATAATGGATTTTTGTTTGCTGCAGGACATTGTGTCTGGTCCATTCCCAGTGTTCTACAACAAATAATTTTCATTTTAATGCCCTGTAGCTAATTCCACAATTGAAGAGTATCCCACAGCAAAATTATCGTTTTTTCTATGGGTCAAGTTTCGTCATAACAAAAATTTTGTGATGTGTCCATCACTGGAATTATCTGAGTGTTTGCCTTCAAAAGGCTATATTCTCTTGTCAACCGCGCAACCTTTGCTGATGCACCGTTGCTTTATTGCAAGCCTTCGCGAGCTAGATCATGGAGGGGCAGGTGCTCAAAGTACTAGCATCAGATCAAGTATCACGAGGAATGGTGGTACAAGATAGTGTACATTTAAACGTTCTGTGCTTGCGCCAAGAGAGAAAGACAAGATCTTTGCGGCTAATCACAGTATGTGAAACTGTCGGCCTGTTGCTGTGGAACCTGTTCTTAAATTTTATTACAAGTTGTGATGCTTACTCGATCTCCTTGGATCTCCAGTATAAAAAGATCTGACCGTGCAAGCTGTAACAAGAGGCTGTCAATTTCATACGACCCTTTCAATAATTTATAGGGTGCAGCAAAAACACTTCATTATTACTTACGATGTTTGAATCAATTTTAATGACTGGACCATGTGTTTGGTGTCGTCGCGGCAGTACGACTCCACCAATCTGGGTTAAAATATTTGTGCCCAACTAACTTCATATATGAGTGCACTCCGTGGTATAAACATTGCAGGAAAATGACAAGGGATGCCCTAGTTCGTGTATGTTGTGTATTCACCATAAATATAAGGCTTCACAAGTTTGTCCTAAGTCAAATGTTTCAATTTTAACTGATGATGTTACTACATTTACATGCAACCAACTCATAATATGTAGCTCTTTCTATTTGAAAAAACCTAAAAGAAACTTAATTAGAAAGCCTTGTTTTTGTGGATGGAGAAAGTACATGTGATGCGGCCAGTGTGCATCCTATGTAATATGAAAGGAAAAAGGGCATCTGCAAAAGCTGCAGCGTAGTATAGGTGAGGTGAGATGTGTGCATGCAAGATGCAACTTTGCAATGTACACTAATGCCTGATGGTGTGTCAATCCTTCTTCACGACAAATAGAACCAACGAAGCTAGTTCACTAATCGTGAAGTCACGAAGTCACGAAGTCGTCACACAGACGCCTCGTTGTCGTTGGGACGTCTCTTCCCACTAAAATAATAGTTTTTTTTTCAAACCAATGAGCAGAAGCACTACTCTTTCGTTTAAGAAGAGAATAGAAATACATGGTTCATTACATATTATTTATTACATGTTTATATAAGAAAGCACCCCACCAAAATAATAGTTAACCGTAAATGCAACACCCATGCAAAATTAGAAGATTTAGACATAGGTAGAATGGTTATCACAAAAGAAACTACACATTTGACTCACACTGAAGGTAAGGTAAGAAAAATCCTAGTACCAGGCAATGGCTCATTTATCTTAGAGCAAAAATGTCATGTCATTATATTAGCTTTGTTCGTATTCTCACCTGCACTCCGTTAGATCATTTATGAGTTTTGTTCGTATCTATGTCTCATATACTTTGAGAGGGAAGGGAGGGCAGGGCGACAAACAATGAGAGTAGACAGGGGCAGAGCCACAAAATTAGCATGAGGTAGGCCAAGCAGAGAAGTAGATACTTTTTGAGATGGCAAGCATGTGCCCCTTCTTCCTTGGTGCTCCGTTACATACGAGAGCAGCAGCGCCCCTGCTTCCTCCTAAAACCATTTCGGCTGTCCGGGTCCAGTGAAGCCCTTAAATCTCAGTAACAAGAGCTGCTTTGTTCTGGCACCTTAAGGTATACTCAGGCAAATTTTCAGGTACGTAGCTTCTTCTTTACTTAGCATCTTCCACGGGTCCTCATGTTGTATCAGTTTTGACGCCGCATGAGGAGACCGAACGCCGCTTCAAGATGTCTAGGTGGTGGTAATATAAAGCTGGATGAAACCATGCATAATTGCGGTGTTGAGTAGCTGTGGCATGGCAGTGCACTGTCATGCAGACGATTTTTGCGCCAGCCTATCGCTGATCTCACAACAGAACTGAGCTGAACTTCCTGGTTCATTTCTCTTTTCGAAAAAAATGACACGCGCGAGCAGCCTGCTTATATATATAGTTGCTGACTTGCTGTAGTCGTCGGCAAATCTTAACTTTTGAACGTGTTTGCTGAGTAAACTTGAGCAATTTGGCTCTCCGAGTGAGCGGTTAGGAGTGGGATCTGGCGTCAATGATGGATTTCCTAACGCAATCAGGGTCTATAGCTCGATTTCTGTTTCTATGACTTGTAAAGGGGGGAGCGAGCGAGATTAGGCCATCACACGTTTCCTATTTCTTTTCTTATCAACACCTCAATGTTGCACTACTTGTGTGCGTCATAATTAATATTGGTTGCCCAAAATATGTTGTTGAATTTGGTTGTGTCTTCTTTTTTCTTACTAACAAGTTTCCTGTTCAAGGTTTCTGTAGGCTTCAGAATAACTTATCCACGTGACAGGTGCAATAGCTATCGGATACAGATGGGCTCTCTCACAAGTTAGTCTTTTCCCTCACTTTTGAGTTTACTTACAAAATTTTTGACACGAAACTGCGGAGGAGTTTCCCACAGTGCTTTTACATTAAAAAAACAAGTTAGGTATTTTCAAAAAAGCAAGCTAAATGGCTGCCAAAAAGAGCAATAATAAAAAACTGTCAGTAAACAAAGAGTTGAGTTGTCCTAGACTCCTAGGCTCCTAGCCATTGAACGATACTCTTTTTTTCACTCCTGGGAATCTTAAGATCCAAAGGCTGTCTGTCCATTTATTTACGCAACTAGTATCAAGGTTTTGGAGACATCATAGCTGTGATAGGTATGCAGTGCATAAATAAATATGTATAAGTTCGTGTTATATTAATATTTTCATAATAACAATAGTTAGTAATATAATAAAGATGCAGGGTGCTATAAAACGGTCTTCTATTATCTAAAAGGAGCCTTTCTGACTTTGCATGTTTCACACTGTTCCTCTAAAATATTCGGTCATTGAAAATCTCACACCAATATTTATGCTGTATGATAATGGCAGGTGCAAACTGTAGCCCCGTGTGTATTGAAAGAAATATTTGACTCCCGCACTTGTATGAATCATCTGCTGGTGATTGGAATTTGCGTGCTACTTGTCATTATACTTGCACTCCAACTGATTCTCAGAATTCCAAAGAATAGAGCATCTGTGAGACAGCTTGTCACTCTCAGTTCGCCGCTACAGTTGTTCAGTGTAGCATTCAATGGTTGCTTGGGCTTCATTTATCTTGGCATAGGATCCTGGATGCTAGGGAGTAACTTCAATCAGGATGCTACTGTTTACCATCCCCATTTGTGGTTGGTAACACTGCTTCAAGGATTCCATTTGATCCTTATAAGCTTTGCTTTCAGCTGCAGATTGCGGTATCTTGGAGCAACATATCTCTGTTTTTTGTCAGTTTTCCTGACCATCTATGCTGTATTCATTTGTTGCTCTTCAGCTGTTTACATGGTCGCATACATGGAAATGACAATGAAGGGTTGTCTAGATGTCTTATTCCTACCAGGCATGCTACTCCTGCTTGTTCATGGTGTATGGCACATGAAAGAAGATGGTTATGAAAGAATTGAAAATAACTTATGTACACCCCTGAACACCGAGACTTGCGATGATATGGCTGAAATGAATAGTCATGTAACACCATTTGCAAAAGCTGGGTTTTTCAGTGTGATGTCATTTTGGTGGTTGAACCCACTGATGAAGATAGGTTACGAGAAGCCGCTTGAAGAGAAAGACTTGCCACTTTTAGGCGCCACAGATCGAGCATATAACCAGTATTTGATGTTCTTGGAGAAGCTGAACAGCAAGATGCAGTTGCATCCACTTGGTGCACCGTCAGTGCTATGGACTATCATTTCTTGCCAAAAAAGTGATATCGTGATCTCTGGTTTATTTGCATTGCTGAAGGTTCTCACATTATCTTCAGGACCATTGCTGCTCAAGGCATTCATCAATGTTTCTCTAGGGAAAGGGGCATATAAATATGAAGGTTATGTGTTGTCTACTATACTGTTCTTATGCAAATGTTGCGAATCTTTGTCACAGCGCCAGTGGTATTTCCGCACTCGGAGGATGGGACTCCAAGTAAGGTCATTACTCTCTGCTGCTATCTATAAGAAGCAACAGAAATTATCAAATTTGGGCAGAATGAAGCATTCTTCTGGAGAAATCATGAGCTATGTTACTGTCGATGCCTATAGGATTGGGGAATTCCCCTACTGGTTACATCAAACATGGACAACAAGTGTCCAACTTTGCATTGCGCTGGCAATTCTGTATAATGCAGTTGGTCTTGCCACAATTGCATCGCTTATTGTCATCATTATCACTGTATTTTGCAATGCTCCACTGGCCAAACAACAGCACAAATTTCAGAGTAAACTCATGGGAGCACAAGATGTGAGACTGAAGGCCATGTCCGAGTCATTAACTCATATGAAGATCTTGAAACTTTATGCGTGGGAAACACATTTCAAGAAGGTTATCGAGGGGTTAAGGGAGATTGAATACAAGTGGTTGTCAGCATTTCAGCTTATGAGAGCATATAATAGAGTTTTGTTCTGGTCAGCACCTCTTTTGGTTTCAGCTTCAACATTCCTAACTTGCTACGTTTTGAAGATTCCTCTTGATGCTAGTAACGTCTTTACCTTTGTGGCAACTCTGCGCCTTGTGCAAGAACCAGTTAGGCAGATACCAGATGTCATTGCAGTGGTGATACAAGCTAAAGTTGCTTTCAGCAGGATATCAAAGTTTCTCGATGCACCTGAGTTGAGTGGACGAGTTAGGAAGAAAGATTGTATGGGAATTGAGCTTCCAATAGTCCTAAACTCTTGCAGTTTTTCATGGGACGAGAACTCATCGAAACAAACTCTGAAGGATATAAATTTGGTGATTAAAGCTGGAGAGAAGGTTGCAATCTGTGGCGAGGTAGGATCAGGAAAGTCAACACTTTTGAATGCAGTACTAGGAGAGGTCCTGAAAACAGAAGGCATGGTATGCTTTTATATTACTTCAATATTTTTTTGCAAGGGATATTACTTCCATATTTAATGACAAAGAAAATCATTGATCTTTCAATTGTGAGCTGATATGCTATGTTTTTTTTTTGCCATATTTAATGACAAAGAAAATCATCGAGCTTTCAATTGTGAGCTGATATGCTTTGTTTCCTCCAAGAAAAATGGAACTTTGATAACCTTGGTATTTTGATTGCTAATTTTGTAATATTTGTAAAGTTTTTTCAGTTGCAGTCGTAAAATTGACATTAGTTCACTATAGAATAATCTGTATAAACATGAGAGCCATAGTTGCAAACTTCTGTCATAAAACATATGGCGCGGAAAATTCATCATGCTAAAGTTTTGAAAAGTTACAGTCATTTTGGATCATAATTGCCAGCAACATGAAGTAGGCTAATAATTAGTTCCTTTTTATAACAACTTAAATGTGAACTGATTAATCTTTCTTAACTTTTCTTAAATTTTCAGATCCATGTTTGCGGGAACATAGCATATGTTCCACAGAGTGCATGGATCCAAACAGGAAATTTGCAAGAGAATATTCTCTTTATGTCTCCAATGGACAAGAAAAGATACGATGAAACACTTTTGATATGCTCTTTAGTCAAGGACCTTGAAATTTTACCATATGGAGATCGTACACAAATCGGGGAGAGAGGGGTAAATCTTAGCGGTGGTCAGAAGCAGCGTGTTCAACTTGCACGTGCACTGTACCAGAATGCAGACATCTATATTCTTGATGACCCTTTCAGTGCCGTCGATGCCCACACAGCGTCAAGTCTCTTTAATGTAGGGAGGAAGCTACGTTTTTTTTAACTGTGATGCCATTCTACATTTGTGAATATAAAAATGTTACCGCTTGATGATAGACTGTTTTTCAAACTTTTACATGTTTGGCAGGAATATGTCATGGGAGCTCTATCAGACAAGACTGTTCTTTTGGTAACCCACCAACTAGATTTTCTACCAGCATTTGATTACATTGTGGTATGTTTCTGTGCGTTAGGTAATATTTTTATTGTGCAATGATTCAATTTTTCTGTTCACGTCATGTTAAACTAGTGTTGTTTTATTTTGGGCAGTTAATGTCAGGTGGAGAAATTGTTCGATCTGCACCTTATCATGAGCTATTAGCGACTTGTCTAGAATTCCGGAACCTTGTAAACGCCCATAAAGATACTGGTGCTGTTTCAGATCATGAAAAGGCGCCCCTCCATAGAGCAGAAGAAATATCGATCAAGAGGACAAATTATATTCATGGAAGCATATATGGAGAGTCTGTGAAGCCATCAACAACAGATCCACTGAATAAGACAGAGCAAAGAGAAATGGGGGATACAGGCCTCAAGCCATATATGCTTTACCTGCGTCAGAACAAAGGCTTCTTGTATGCCTCTCTTTGTGTTATTTCCTACGTAGCTTTACTGTGTGGGCAAATATCACAGAATTCATGGATGGCTGCAAATGTCCAGAACCCCAGTGTTACTACACTGAAGTTGATTTCTGTTTACATTGCCATTGGAGTTGGCTCAATGTTCTTCGTACTGTCTAGATCTTTATTAATTGTTGTTCTTGGTATTGAGACATCAAGATCCTTATTTTTGCAATTACTTAACTCACTGTTCCGCGCACCAATGTCATTTTTTGATTCTACCCCTCTTGGAAGGGTACTTAGTCGGGTAAGAATTCTATAATGAACCAATAATATGATAAATGTTCATTATACATTCGATATTTTAATTGATGGATAAGCTTGCTATTTTTCATGAAGGTTTCTTCAGATTTGAGTATTGTTGACCTTGATGTTCCATTCAGCTTCATGTTTAGCATTAGCGCCAGCTTAAATGCATATAGCAATCTGGGGGTATTGGCTGTTGTTACATGGCAAATTCTGATTATCTCAGTGCCAATGATACTTCTGTCAATCAAGTTGCAGGTAATTTCTGCAACTCTGTAGAAAGTAACCTTGCTGTTGGTTGCTTTCCTGACTGGTTTGGCCTACTTTGCATATGTTGCATATAAATTATGATAGACATAGTCAACTCTCTTTATTTAGTAACCATGTTATCCCCAAAACCCATGCATATTCCGAAAAAGTAACGAGCTGATATGTGTCCAAATTCGTATCTAAAATTCTCGAGGATTGGGTTTATGATATGTCCAAATTTGTATCTACTTTCTTCGTCGATAGCGTGCCTGTGATGTGGGAGTAGTCTGCGTAACGTTCTGTTACCTAGACTCATTTTCATGGTTCTTTCGTTTACTAATAGACAAAATCTTAAATGTCTACAGTGTTCCGCTCACATTGCCATTGACTGAAATTCTTTATGTTTGGTCACGCAGAGGTACTATTCAGCCTCGGCCAAGGAATTGATGCGGATCAATGGCACTACAAAATCTGCCCTAGCTAATCACTTGGGCGAATCGGTTTCAGGGGCCATCACAATAAGAGCATTCGAGGGAGAAGATTATTTCTTTGCAAAAAATTTGGAGCTTATTGACAATAATGCTGCTCCATATTTCTATAATTTTGCAGCAACTGAATGGCTAATTCAACGACTGGAGATAATTAGTGCTGCTGTTGTTTCTTTTTCTGCATTTGCCTTGGCTCTTCTTCCTCCTGGAACTTTTAGCCCTGGTAAGCACTTTATACAGTTCCAAATATGACACAAATATTGGTTCAAGATACAAAGTTGAAAAAATATAGCAAGGAACCTATGGTCTCCAATGAGAAACTGTTAAACAGATATTGCAACAAACTATTGCTATTTCTCCCAAGATCAAACCCAAGGGGGAAAAAAACTAGAGTCATTCTATTCTTGATAATGATACATTAAAAACAATATTTATTTCAAGCTTGCGCAGCAGGATAACAGGTGAATGCGAAATGCCATTATATTCTTAATTATCAAAGCTATCATGTTCACTAAATTATGTTAATTTTGGTACTCTTGTGCAAATGCATTCTTACCGAGAGGTTAAGATGATGGAAACCTGATTTTGTCATTTGATTTGTCTCATCAGCATGTGGTCCTGAAGGACACAAACGGGCTAAATCTAGATGGATGGGCTAAAACTTAATCATGTGCATTTGATATTATTCATGTAATGAAGATGTCAAATTGCCACAAGAAAAACTAATTTCACATGTTCATATATACTTGTGTAGGTTTTGTGGGAATGACTTTGGCCTATGGTCTGTCCCTAAATTCGTCCTTTGTTTACTCTATTAAAAATCAATGCAACCTTGCAAACCAAATTGTCTCTGTTGAAAGGGTGAACCAGTACATGGAAATTGAAAGTGAAGCTACCGAGGTTATTGAAGAAAATCGACCATCACCAGACTGGCCCCAAGTTGGCAGGGTGGAGCTTAGAGATCTCAAGGTAATCAAAGATAGTATTGTTATATAGGCCTTAAGGCAAACCCATAAGAATTCTAACAAAATTTTGTTATTAATTTTGACTCAACAGATTAGGTATAGGCGAGATGCTCCCCTTGTGCTTCATGGAATCACTTGCACGTTTGATGGTGGAGATAAGATTGGTATAGTTGGCCGGACAGGAAGTGGCAAGACAACTTTAATTGGAGCATTGTTTCGTCTTGTTGAGCCAGCCGAAGGGAAAATCATTGTAGACTCTATAGACATCACTACAATAGGCTTGCATGACCTACGTTCACGTTTAGGCATCATTCCACAAGACCCGACACTTTTCCAAGGTACAATAAGATATAATCTAGATCCTCTTGGACAATTCTTGGATCAAGAAATATGGGAGGTAAGATATGTTATAACTATCTAACCCTGTTTGTCTTTAGAATAATTTTTTTGTGAAACACATTATAATGCAAACACTCACCAATATACACGAGTACTCTAGTCACTATGAATACACGTATGCACACAACACACCTACACCTGTGAGCTCCAATGAGGGACTGAGTTGGCTGATCTTAAGACTCACGAAACAGACATCTCGCCTACCTGAATGAATAATTAACCGTAAATGCAACACCCGTGTCGAGTCTAGGTTGAACCCGGGCAGATTAGTTTGCACCATAAACCTAACCAGCTAAACTATGCTCAGTTTGCATAATAATTGAGGAATTCCCAGCTTGTATGCCACCTAAAAAAACTTCTTATAATAACTCATATGCCATCATTGTCTGAATGACATGAGAGATCAGCTATGTCAATGACATGTGGGTCAGGATGGCATACAACGGGTTTAGTTAAGACAATGGCATACAAGGTATTTTCCCATAATTTTTACTCAATGAGCAGAGCTACCAATTATAGTATCCAGGTTATTTTACCATGATGTCCCTCTTTGTCCACAAACTTTGAGTGAAAATACAAAATTTCATGGCCACGATACTACATAATTAACACTGAAAGTTCCTTCTTTCTTTAGTGAAAAAAGACTGTAGGGGTCTAGGAGCACTCTTGAAGTAATATTGAAGCTATTATGCGTGTTTCTGCTTTATTGGCCATGACAATTGAGCCCACTTTAGTGTAATGATGTAAATGCTCAACAGTTGCAGAAATTTGAAGCATTACAAAAACGACATGTCCAACAAATTAAGAGCATGTAGAATGTTGCCCGTTTTCTGTTAGTTTTAGGGAACGCACGTACATCTTCAAACTTCAAGTGACTTACTAAAGTTCTTATATACTTGCTGCTCTTATGCAGGTTCTTGACAAATGCCAACTTCTTGAATCTGTCCAGGAGAAGGATCTGGGACTGGATTCACTTGGTACGTGATCTTGCTGCATCTATACTTTCATTTTATGGAATCCATGCTCCAATTGAGAAATTAAACGATGTGGCCGTACAAAATTGAAATGTATTTTTAGTAATTTACAGGCACTAATCTTTAACATACATTCCTGTTAAAAAAAACATGTTCATGAACCCAAGTCATCTAAGTATTCAGAATTCGGATTAGAAGTGAAAGTACATGTGCCACTGAAGTTTTAAAATCTTTTTTTCAATATCTTCTTCAAACCACTGTTTCTTTTCCTTTATTCCCTTAGAGGACCTTTACAACGCATAATACTAGTAGACAGAATACTAGTCAGTGTTATGCATCCGACGGTCCAGACGGTTAGCCTCCAAAAGTTAGTACTACCGCCTAGTATTTCAGAGTAGGAAGTGTAATATTGGCTAGGTCGAACGGACGACGATGACACAATGGGTCAATGATGTGGGGCAACTGGGAAAGGGGTGACGGGGATGATGCAGTAACGATTGAAGGCGATGCGGCTATAAATTATTGCACCAAATTGCCCTCGCTGACAAAAAACATAAATTGAATATCAAATTCTTCTATTCCTAAATACCAGCCAGTGTTAGTCACTTAGTCTACAGATACTAGCTAGTATATGCGTCGTAAAAGTCCTCCCTTCTTATGTTTTCAAATGTCAATGACACTAAAAAATATGGGAATTCCATTTGCGCCTCACAGAGTGATTAGCAGGTATTGTCTTTTTCGCTGCACTGACTAAGCTCTTGTTGTGTAGTCGTGGAAGACGGGTCGAACTGGAGCATGGGACAAAGGCAGCTTTTTTGTTTAGGACGTGCGCTTTTGAGAAGATGCCGTATCTTGGTTCTCGATGAGGCCACAGCCTCTACAGATAATGCAACTGATGTCATCCTTCAAAAAACCATCAGGACAGAATTTAAAGATTGCACAGTTATCACTGTTGCACACCGTATACCAACGGTTATGGACTGTACATGGATACTTGCAATGAGCGACGGTATGTTTTTTCTTCTCGCCAACTAACTATAGAAATACAGTGATGTTACTATGATTAATAATGAATCAGCACCATTCAAACTGGAACTTACGAATTGTACCAAAACAAAGTTACAGCTCTTGTTTCCCTATATATAATATTTTATATTTTTTCTGCATAAAAT
>LAPY01001079.1:1715-19000 GCA_000970635.1 Eragrostis tef
CCGTGTCGACGTCGAGACGCTGCATGTTTTCCGTCGCCTGGCCGGGCTGGGTCGCGCGCTCGTGTCAAACCTGAAGCGCTCCGTATCGTGAGTGAGACTCCACGGATCGTTAATTGGGTTTCGCGCACGGGGCTTATCTGATGATCCCGGGTTTGGGATGCAGGTCGCGGTCTCCAGTCTCCGTCCGCAGGGTGGGTGGCCTCTTCTGTGTTACCTGCTGCCAACACAGTGCTGTGCTGCTCCTGCTGGTGCGAAAGGAGAGATGCAGGTCACGAATTCACGACGAGCAGCTAAGCTAGCTATAAACGAGTCGTGTTGCACAGCAAGAGCACGGCGAGATCTATCTACGATTCCGGGTAAGCTGCAGTAAACCAGCGTTTGTGGAGCAGGCTGACCAAGAAGAGAAGACATAATAGTGAGAGATCGGCCCAGTTAAGTTCATTTCTAGCCGGGGACGGGACGTCGAGCTAAGCCCAGCACTGTTCGACGAGAAGCTCTGTTCCCTAGCTGAGTCCACCTTCGCAGCGCCAATTTCACATTTCCACTTTGCTGTGAAAACTCTGTTCTGATCGTTTTCTTTCTTCACAAGCCGTTCGTTTTGTTTTTGCCCAGCACTGGCTAAACTTTCACCTCACCTCACCATCATATCAACATCGGAGAAATGATCAAGCAATTCAGGGAGAGGTAGACGTAGACCACAACACAAGCACGAGACAAAGTCAACAGCAATGATTATTCTGCAAACATGCGTCTTTTTCAAGAAATAAGCAGGGGAGCTGCTTATCTCAGCAAACATGCGTCCACAATAGCACCGATTACAATCAAGCAGGGCATCGAGTTGATCTAGTGCCCGTAGTAGTTTTTGGTGGTACCGTTTGCCAGGTGCTCCAGTTTACCACCGCCCGCCAGTATTTCTTCAACGGCTTTCTGAAAAATGCAACAGGATTGACGCTGTCATGCACGAAGTGAAGCACTACAATGAACGGTGAAAAGTGGCGCGAGCTTTTTGCCTACCTCAACACAGGTCAGTGTGTACTGGACATCAGAATCTGAAATTTGGTAATGGAGGACAAACCTAACACTGCATAATATATGATGAGAGGTCAGTATGAATAGATAAATTTGGATTCCCACATAATTGTAAATGAATTGTCAGCATGGGTAGATAAATTTGGAACTGTAAATGAATTGTCAGTGTTACAGAAAAGGGTGATACTGTCAGTGTTTCAGTCAGTGTATGACTGTATAACTTCTTTTGGAATAAATCCAGAGTACAACTGTTTTATTCATATAGTAAGCAGTTGAGTTTAACAATCAAACAGTGAACTCAATAAGTTAATGGAACCTCACCTTTTTGAACTCGCTGGCATGGTAAGCACATTTCGCTTTTCCAGGACTTGGCACAGTTTGTCAGGGGTGATGCGCGAGTCCACGATATCGAAGAATACCTTACAGGACAGAGAATAGATATGTTACATGCGGGCGTTTACAGTTACGTAGTACAAAATATAAATATGAAGATCCAACAAGCAGACTAACCATATTGGTCTCGACTGAACTTGAATCCACTGTAAATTGTTTTATTTTCTTCAGTCCCTCTAAGTCGATGAACAAGCAAAGGGGATTACTTTTTGTGACAAAAGCAAGGGTAGTAGTTTTCAGAACTTGTGAATATCGGAATGAAGGGAAGAAGTAAGATTCTAGGGGAAAATATATGAAACCTGCCAACACTTTAGCCCTTCTGTGGTCATCCGCAAGCTTTCCCACAGTGTCGCGAACGGCGACATAAGCCGCAGCACAGAGAATTCCGACCTGTCTCATTCCACCACCTAGGGTCTTCCTAAGAATTTTAGCCTGAATTTTTTAAAATAAAATTACCACGAAGTTCAGATTGTTACTTTGACATGACTTCAGCAGTCTTAAACTTGAAAACACAATTGATCTCAGACCTTGTCTATGAAGGCTTTTGAACCAACAAGAACTGATCCAACAGGGGCGCCTAGCCCTTTAGATAGGCACACCTGCAGTTTATGTTTCAGATAGTCACAATCATATGTTGCATGTAGTGCATTCATATGTAGGTTGCATGATTGTGCACAGGAATCTGGAACCTGAACATACCGAAACTGAATCAGCAGCTTTCACAAGTCTATCTACAGGGACTCCAAGTGCCTGGCACAGTTAACACAATGGATTAGTTCAGAGGCTGGGACGGCACATACATACTTACAATTTGTAACTGAAAAAACATGTATTTTAGTACTTAGATGTCAATGCTCTAATCCCTATCTATGAAGATAGAACAATTCTATTGGTTGTTTTATTAATTATGTTGCAGATGATTTCAGAATTACTGCTCACATCTGTCACATGCCACTTACCACAGAGGCGTTAAAAATGCGAGCGCCATCAATATGAAGCTTCAGGCCATGACTCTTTGCAATTTCGCCAACCTCGTCAGTGTACTCTACAGACAGACATTTCCCCCCAGAACTGCAGAAAAGGTGATAAGGACATCAATTCGTTAAACAAAGATGTTTCAACCTTTTTTTTAGAAGGAAAAAGATGTATCAATCTTCATACCAGCAGGAAAACAACACGGTATTTGCGCAAAAAACCAACTTACTTTGCATGTGTGTTCTCCAGGCAGATCAACCTTGTCGTCGGGTAATACAGCGCCCCATCCTTGTGCCGGATGGCTGCGATGATCTTGTCAATGTCCATGGTGCCGTCGGGGTTGTTCCTCACCGTCTTGGGGTGCACGCCGCCGATGGTGGAGATGCCGCCGTTCTCATAGATGTGGATGTGGGAGTTGTCCCCGAGGATGACCTCGCTGCCCCTGACGTCGCAGTGCACGAGGACGGCGATGAGGTTGGACATGGTGCCCGACGGCACAAACAGCGCGGCCTCCTTGCCCATGGTCGCGGCCATCTCCGCCTCGAAGCGCTGCGCCGTCGGGTCCGCGCCGAGGACATCGTCGTCGACGTCGGCCGCGGCCATGGCCCTGGCCACCATCTCTCGGACTCGACTCGATCGAGCGCTCTCTCCGCTGCAACAGGGACAAGGATTCAGAACGAACAAGACGTGCCAAGGCTCACGAGTGGCTAGTGGCTACTGAACTAGCTAGTGTGTGGATCTTTTACCACAACCAATGTTTGTGCCGTAGCATGCATCATCGTGCAGTGCTAACAACTTTTCGAGTGGCCTAAAGTGAAAGGTGTCTCGTCGACTCGTCCTATCAAATGGTTGTATTCTCTTCGAAATGGGCAGATCTTTCCAGCGCTTTTGGAAGCACCAGCTGGGTGCTCCACAGCTGCACTGCCAATGTACATGTAACCCCCCTGTTGCGTGATGTGCTACATACATAACTATAAGTTTCGTTGTCACTAAAATACGTCCGCTGGCTCCAACAAAGCAGGACACCAGCCCGGCAACTCAACTCACACACGGCGCCAGAGGTGAGAAACAAAGGAACCCAGCAAGGTAACGTCGCCATTAATTAGCCGTCCAGACCCAAACAAAGAAGTGTCCGGAACGAAATTGACGACGGAGACACGAGCCTTCGTCGCCATCCGCCCCCACGAACACGCCGTATCCGTGCAGGTGCGTGCTACGCAGCTGGCTGCAGAGTGATTGAGTGAAGACGATGAGGTTGAGGTACGTGCAACTCTATCCGCCCAGCAAATACTGAACCGCGCGCACAGAGGTGCTGGTGCTGGGGCAGGGTTGGCCCGTGAGGGCGTGTCACGCATTTCGCCAGGAGTCAATCAAAAAACGATAGCATAGAGCCATAGAGATAAACACGCGCACGGCTACAAGAACAAGGTGGGGTGCATGCAAATCACAAAAAAAAAAGGTGGGGTGCATGCATGCCGCGGAAGGGACGAAGATGTCGAGTGCACACGGGGAAAACACAGAAATATCTTCTTCGATTTTTGGTATACGATTACGAACTACTCGTTTTTTGGAGTACAAACTACTACCTTAGCATCAAATCGTTCGAGATATACTTAACTCGTACGTTTCCTTTTCTTTCTCGAAAAAAGAAAACTAGCAGTTCATTTCTGCCACAGAAAATCACTCAACTACTCACGAGAAAGGCGGGGGTCACGGTTTGCAAACGAGGAGAAGAGAGAGACGAGACCACCGATCCAAACTCGCGTCGCCAATACCATTGCACAAAGAGAGCCAGTAAAAAGAGAAGGGAGGAAGAGTTTGCAGGGTCGCGCACCGGGATACGGCGGGGTTGAGAGCTGAGATGGCGTCCCCCGGCTAGCCGCGACAAGCGGGGATGGGATGCGCGAGCCGGAGCCGGAGCAAGATACGAGGAGATTACTGGTAGTACTGGCCTTGGCCCCCTGGTTCGGGGAAGTGGCTGTGTTTTATAGAGGACGAGCGGTGCAGGCGCCGCCCTGGAGGATAGGAACTGGACACTGCACAGCGACGGACTCGAGCGGAGGATAGGTGTCCGCGACCCGCGGTGCCAACGGCCTAGCCACCCGCCAGCGAAATCAGCGACGTGTACAGTCAGCTGTAAATTTGGTTTGATGATTGTCATCGCAGACCTCTAAAGATGTGATATTTTTTAAAATGTGTATATACTCTTTTCCACAACACCCGTCATTTTAGTATTGCGCACCACAGGTGGTGTTCATCCTTGAAGGCTCGCGAAAATCTTTTTCAAACAATGTGCTTTTCTAGTAAAAAGTTAATGAATGGTTTTCTATGAGGGTCATGTGCTATGAAATTGTTCGCGTTTGCAGTTTGGTTTCGGATGAATGTAATGTAATTCAGTCACGTCTTAATGAATTGTACCACGAGTGACGCAAGTCCAATTGTTTCGCCAAATGTTCGGAACAAGGGGGGAAGAAGGCAAGGTGTCCGAAGCAAGCCAGGAGCATCAGCCGATATGGCCATCTGCATGCCTACAGGTGACCGAAGGAGTGGGTCACGCAAGACCCAACTTTTAGTTGACATCCAAAGGTTCCAAAATCTGTGGAATATTCATCAAAAGGAACGTAAGATTCCATGTTCAACAGTTCAAGAGTGCTGCTGCAGCTTGCATATCCATGTGGCAGGATCAATCTCAAAATTTGCAACAACTACAGAGTCAGCAGCCGTGCAGCTTATCTGAACAGAACCACTTCATCGAAATTTCAGACTTCCAGAGACCACCTCCGTGGGTGATGAGAGAACAGGGCAACTTTAGTTTTGACGCCTTCTTAAGTCATCACTAACGTCCAAACCCACCAAATCATTTGTTTCCAAGCGTGGAAACCACATCGCTATGCCAATCGGTGCAGCCTGCGTCTGCTTCTGCGTAAGCCTTCAGCACTTGATCACGAATTCACGATCCGTGCTGATGCGCCGTCGTTGGTGCCGAGTGCTGACTAGCGTCACTGCTGGCGGATAGAGAGAACTGCCTATGGACCTACCATGCCGTGCCGCCTCTGCCGGCCCAGCCGAGAGCGTGCTGAGGATGGATAGCGCACGGGCCATGCATGCACTTTTGACTCAGCAGGATTTGGCCGCGTGCGGCTATATGCTTGATAGTACTCCTACTTGGCAAGGGCTTCCCAGTTCGTGCGAAATACTACTAGTTCAATTTGACTTTGCCGCTGCCGCTTGTGGTTCCAAAGGTACAAATTGGCTCACTGTCCTTTAACCAACAAACACATCTATTTTCATACTCCCCGCGTTTGTTTTGTATCGCCGTTGGCACATTCATGTGAATCAATTGTTCTATCCCGTGTAGCAGATATACATGTAGAAATAATACTACCATTGTTCTAGAATATATGCATTTTAAGGTTTAATCAAAATCAAAACTTTAATTCATCGATAACAAATACTCCATTATTCACGGTTTATGCTTGCCGTGGATCATAGGCGGTGAAAATGTGTGTCCAGCTTCAGGGATGTCACCTCTTGCTTCTTGTCTAAGCTCATATGTGTCTTCTACCGACTCAAGTTCACAAAACCACAAGTATTTGTGTTCTTGGAAACATAAACGGACTACTTATTCACGAGGTCAACAAGATCAGGTCTCAACACCACATGTCTGTCCTGTTCTTCTAATTCGGGCTAACATGAAGGACCAAAATCCAATCTCGTTCAACTTGCGAAAAAGTTGTGGTATGTGACATGGAGGGTATTGTGGTTCATTCAAATTGGTCTAAAATGGTTCTAACAGTTTTGGTTTTCTGACATATTTGACCAAATATTTATGGTGTTATGAGATTAACTTCAAAAGATTCGATCATGTGACATAGCCATCACAAACCGTAAACATTTGGCTTGTTTTCATGGCTAAGTAAAGCGATATCTCACATAGATTCATTTGCTCGATGTCTAGCCTACTTTATTATTTTCGTCACAACTATAAGTTTCTGCAGCCTTTGATTCATTTAACAGATTCAAGGTTAATCTTCGGAGATGGCTAAGAAATGATCTTATCACTCCTCAGTCCATATTGAAGATTTATGCCAATGTTACATTTTTGGAGGTGTACAATATAGGAAGACACGCCAAGATTATATTTACAGGCCGAAAGATGATAACAAAAACATGGACACATTCCATTGGCATGTAGAGACATCAAAATGGATGTGGGTATTAATATAAAGTTATCATGGTTAATCATGAAACTGCGGTCGCGTGGCCTAATGGATAAGGCGCTCGCCTCCGGAGCGGGATATTGTGGGTTCGAGTCCCACCGTGATCGTTTTGGTTTAGGTCAGTGAGAATCATGTCCCGCGCTCTGTTTTGTTTTCTCTTTTTGTCGCCCACGTTTTGGCCTTGAGATCATCGATCACGAACCGTGGCAGGGCACGTCAGAAACCGAACCGAGGAAGCAGCAGCGGCAATCCCATCCAGGAATCCATCTCTTCTCCTCCAAGGCTAGCTGCAACAGAACGAATCAGCTCCGGATACTCCTATTTCTCAGCTCCTTATGTCTCCCGATATATCTCCATCGTTGTTGTTGTAGAGTTGTACTCGCCGGAAATCTAGCTAGGCCCGCCGACACGACATATATCGTCGATCCGTGCAAGCCCGCCGCGTCTCCGCAACTTCGCAGACGTAGCGCTTCTCGCACGCAAGAAAGAACGAAGAAAGAACTAGCGATGGCGGACGTCGGCGCGGCTCCCCACCGCGCGCGGGGCGCCACCACCACCCCCTTCGCCGTGTTCGACGTCCCGGCAGCAAGCGCCGCCGCGCCCGTCCCTGCCGCCCTCATCGCCGCGGCCGCGGTGCTCATCGGCGTGTCCGCGCACCTCTCCGCGACGCTGGCCTACTTCGCCGCGTTCGCCGCGTCCCTCGTCCCCGTGGCCCGCGCGGCGTGGCCGGAGGAGGTGGACGGCGCGGCCCTCGACTCGGCCCGCGCCGACCTGGAGGCCGACACGCGCCGCCTGAGGTACGCGGCGCGAGGAAACCCGGTGCTCGCCCCCGTTTACGATCGAACCGAGGAAACAGCGCTCGTCGCGACCGGTGCCGGTGCCCTGCGGAGCCGGGCGGAGGCCGCGTGGCGCGACCACAGGGGCGCGGCGCGCGCGGCCTGGTTCCTGCTCGGCCTCGTCCCGCGCGCGAGCTGCTGGCTCGTGGCCGGGCTGGTCGAGGAGGCATACGACGGCGCCGTGGCCCGGGCGCCCGCGGTGCTGAGCTGCCTCAGAGGCGTCGTCAAGGAGGTCAGGAAGAGGAAATCCGTGGACGCGGTTGTACAGGTAGCCTCCGGCATGAACTACAGCGACATGTCGTGCCTGATCAAAGCCGCGGGCTACGTCGTGCTCTGCGCAGACGTGCTCGTCTACGTCCCGTTCCGCTTCTGGGTCCCGTGCGTCGCGGTGACGTGCTTCGCGGCCCTGACCGTCGCAGAACGGGTTTCCAGCCTGCTGGAGGAGGACGATTCTTCCAACGAACCAACACGAGCTGCGGGGGTGGTCAGCAACAAAGTGCCGGAGTCGTGGAGGTACCTGTGGTTCCTGACGATCGCCGCGCACGTCGCCGACGTCCGCCTCGTCCGCCTCGTTCTCGGCGCGCGGCCCGTGGCGGTCGCGTTCCTGGCCTTCTGCAACGTCAAGGTCATCAACGTCGGCAAGAAAGTGCAGGGCACACCCGACGGCGAGGGCGTGAACGGAGGCGCCGAGAGGTGGCGCCGCGTCGTGACGGCGGGGCTCGCGGCGTCCGCCGCCAAGGTGCTCGCGATCCACGTCCTGCTCGGCTTTCGGCTGGCCGCGCTCAGCTTGGCGTCGTTGGGCGTCACGGCCGTCCTCTTACTGATCCGGGAGGAAAACCTGTCGGACTTGGAAGACAAAAAGGATGGGGAGGAGGGCGCCGCGAACGGCATCGCCGGAGGTGCTGAGGAAGAGGTTGGTGAGGTCAAGGCAGAGCATCCAGAGACGACCATAGATGATGCAGAGGCGATTGGCGATGGTTCAGAGGAGCGTGTCCAGGAGCAGCGACACGAAGAGCCAGACCACAGCAGCAGCAGCATGGACGACTGGGACGTCGTAGAGATGGACGACTTTGACGGTCCAAGAGTTGCCGATCAAAGCTAACGGGAGACGGCGGTGCCAATCACAAGTTGCGCCTATCCTGTGTGCGTGTCATTTTTTGAATTATTTCATTGGTTGTCTATTGTTCGAGGGGGGACGACGATTTATTGTTTCGAATTTGATTTAGGAAGACTGTGTCTCTTGGATGTACTACTCACCACAGGCATATGAATTCGCTTTCTCCTCGCAACTGAAGTTTTCTTTTCCATGCTGTAGCGATAATAGTATCCTGACTTTACATTTTCCATATGTCAATCGAATAGAACCAGTAGTTGTGAGAAAAGTAATCATCCTTGTGCATTTCGAATCCAATTCCAACGCAAGATATCTTGGAGTCCGTGACGGCACAAACTATATAGTGATATATTTATGTCCTGCAAGCTGAAGAAAGCTCAAGATAGGGACGCTATATGTATCATCCCTTACATTTTCAAATCTCCAAAAAGGAATGACATCGTTCATATATATGATATATATTCAACCTTTTCTTTTTCTTCTTCTTCTTTTCCTAGTGCGGTCCCAAATTATCGCATTGATACATAGAAATTGCATGACACTGCTAATAAGGCTAGTGCGGCAAACTTGTGTTCAGGTCTAGCATTTTGATGAAACACGTTGTTCTGAATTTTTATAAAACAATATAATTTCAAACTAAATCGCAAACTCCACCATTCGTGGAAATAATCATGCTCATGACATGGAGTATATGAAATATAATGATTGGATATTTAACGATTTGCTATATTTTTTTAGAATTACACAGTACAACGCAGACGCTCACAACACGCACGCACACTCACCCCTATGAACATACGTACGCAAACCCTACCTCTATGAACACCTCTGAAGGACTAAGCACCCGGTAGATCTAGAGATTCATGAAGTCACCAAAGGCGCCTCCTAGAAATTCGCTCCCATCAAGAGTCGAACCTAAAACCTCAAAGGTGTTACTCGAGTGACTTAACCACTAGGCCAAGACCCCTTTCGCTTAACGATTTGCTACCTAAAGCCCAAGCATGCAATACAGGTTTTACCCAAGAATTTGCTTTACATCTTTATAGAGTGAAGCAAAAATAGTCTCCAGCAATAGAAAAATGTTTAGCAAGCTGAAATAATCAGCTTTCCGTCTTTTGTGTTAGTGGCCTCGTATTTATATAACTGAGCAGTACATTTTATTTACTCAACAAAATTAACCAGTAAAGGCTTCCTTCTCCTGTTCAGAGAAAAATTTCCACCGCTTAAATTCCAGAGAAATGAGAACCTACGGCACAGATCTATCGGTACCAGCTCTTTTGAGGTGCTACGGAAATCGATAAAGCGCAATTTACCAAAAAACGCACTTCTATACTCCTCTATTTCGTTTTCACCATGGCGCACTGCGAACTAGACCTGGACAAAGTATGCGCAGAGTTGAAGGATGGAGAAGAAAATCTCACACCAGTGCCATGACAAGTAAAGACAGGCCAGTTTTGTTGGGACCCGCGTGCACGCTCCATCCAAGGAGCCGATCAGAGAACAGTGGTCTCATTTCAAACTGGGCTCCATAAAGTCTGTCGCCTGTTGGACACGGTGCAGAGAGAGAGAGAGAGATGGGTTCTCTAGCCTGCTTCGTCTTCCTCCTCTGCGCTTCCCTGGGGGCCGCAAATGGGGTGTACGGTAGGGTTGGTGCGGCGGCGACGGAGGAGAGCAGGAGGCTGCAGCTGCACACCGACGGGAGCCGCGGCGCGGCGCACGCGTGGCCTGGGTACCTCTACACACGAGCTGTTGGGCGCTGCACACCCCAGTAAGCAACTGAGCACACTTCGTCTCCATTCTTGGATCGATGCCATTTCTTTCGCACGAGGAAGTTAAAAAATGTTAGTTTTAGTTCGTTCTTTGAGCTAAGTTGGGTGGTCAGTCAGTCAGTGGTCACAACTTATGTCAGTGTCAAGTTTTATGCTAAATCTTGGGATGTCTCGTGTGTGTAAATCTGGGTAAAAGAAACATGTTTGGTGATTTCAAGTTATCCACTGTCAAGATATATAAATGTAGAGCTGTAGACTAGCTGGATTTGTAGCTTACCCAACTGAAATCTGGTATGAGGATTCAGGAAGACGATAAACGCAAAAATAAAAATAAAATAACCGGTAACTTTTCTGGGTCAGGCGCTGCCCAAGACGAGTCCAATTGTTTTAGTAATAACATCTTGGCTTACAGTCTGCAAATTGGCCGCTTCCATGAGTGGGTAGATCTAAACATGTTGTCGCTTCAGCCTGAAAATTCCAACCGAAAACGCAAAAGATTGCAAGACAGTCCTTTGTGAGCCGCGAGCCCACAACCTTAAATGTGCTCTCATGAAATCCCTTGTCGTACACTCCATGCCTAGATGAATTCTCCAGCTTACGTTTCATGCCATGGGTCCGATAGACCGATATGCTGTACAGCACTTGCTCATTTATATCCTGGGGTACATTTTGACTTTCGCATACGTGATTAGCATTTTCTCCGTGCTCTGGTCGGGGAGACAACATCGGAACACACAGTCCAGAAAATAGTGGACAACATATCAATACGAGAATAATATTTCAGTACTAATTACTCTTACACCTTGTTCATGTCATAAATCATGTCACTCCGTATAGCAGTATCTGAATAAGGGCTAAATTCAGGACATGTCAGATTGGTCATTAACTACATGAAGAGATGGACATTTCGTTCATCTCAAGCTTTGCTTGTTCAAGTTATGGGGCTGTGGGGCGCTCTGTTATGAAGTGTTGTGGCTTTGTGGGGGGGCCATTGTCCGCAATAGATGCACACCAGTGATATCCTTTGCATGATTCACGGTAAAACCAGTGCCTTTTTTTTCTGGCTAAACATTACAAGCAGTTTTGTCATGGTTAAAAAAATCTCTTAACAATTTAGATGAAAATGGTCATAGTAATTGTTTTTAATTGTTAATGCCAGAGGTTAATTGCTCAACCATAGGACTCCCATTGTACAAATGTGGTGTTTCATTAAATCCTGTCTATATGGGTTCAAGCTCTTGTTTTAATTAGTGTGATTAGCTGATACTGTGGTAGTATCAAGCAATACATCTTTTATGAAACAGTTCTGATGGGAACGTTTTACCTTAGATTTCCCACGTCAAAGGTCACTACTCTCCGCAACATGCTACAATTATGAAATCTTCAGATGAGTATTAATCTGTGCTGCATTGTTATTGTAGAATGATAAGGTGATATTTTGCATGGAACAGTTTGGCGCTGATTCTTAGCTAGTACTAAAAAGATTACCGAAAGCAGCAATGCCACACTTTCTCAAATCAGCCATTTCACATTGTGCAAACACTGCAGGTTCTGGAGCAGCGGAGCTGAGGCATGGCCCAACATCGCCCCTCAGGAAGCAGCGGTGGCTAAGGTGTTCGGCTCCAGGTCCGTGGAGAGGTACGGGCCACGCCTCACCCTGCTGGAGGCAACCATGAGGACCGACGACGTGGGCGGCGGCAGCTTCGTCAAGCTCGTGAAGCAAGGAAGCGCCGCCCTCCTGAACGCCTACACGAGGAGAGGCTTCCCTTTCGATTCCTGGGAGGTGAAGGCGCTGCTGCTCGAGGCGCTTGTGTCCGAGGAGGCTGCCGCCGTCCAGGCCGAGCGGTTTGAGCAGGCGAACGAGTCTTGCATTTGATGGATGACGATGAAATGGTATGTTGAGTTGTTGCCTGTTCCTGCTTGGAGGAATGAAAGCCGTATCAACGGCAGGCTGTAGTGTAGTAAGTAGGTCACCGTTTCTGTGACTTGGTCTGTTTTGCGTTTCTGAAGCAGTGCTACTGCTTCCTAATGTGTTCTGCAATGTGTGTTGCTGCCACGGTTGTGCGTTGTACCTATACCTTCAGCATGTCAAAGTTAATGGACGCTCCGTATTATCCGCGGTGTTATCTTGCCTCTGATTTACCCTGCCCTGCAGCGATTTGGTACTTTCCTCAGCGTGTCACGGAATTGGTGAATATGGTTTCAGCGTTGCAGGAACTTGTGATGCAGTTGATGCTGCTTCAGCGTGGTCGTGACCGGCACTTGCCGATTAGTACCATGTGGCATGGCGTCGGCGTGGGCGCAGCCAACGGCACGGGAATGAGATGCCCCGGGCAAGTGTACGCAGCCAGCCAACGGCGTGTGCGCAGCCAACCAGCACCACTGCACCAGTCTGAACGATGATGGCCGCGTGCGAAGACGTCTGGTGGATCCACAGCCTGCTGCTGGACTGCTGCTGCCGCTGGTCAATTGGGCCGGTGCATTTTCAGATTTTGCGTTGCAGGGCCGTGGGCAATGGGAAGCGGCCCTGCAGGAATGGGCATTTTAGGCTCTCCGAAAATGCAATCGGAAGCAAAAGAAGCGGATCTTTCTTTTTCGGTTGAAACTACAGAAAATGGACATGAGACTCAGCTGTGTATAATTAAATGGCATGCAGACTATGATTAGCTTTATGGGGGCGTAGGCGTAGTATCGGAGTATGATATTTTTATAAAAAATGGTTACGACAATGGATCTTGTTTAGGCTAAACGGCTGCACGCATCTCCTAGATTCCGCTTGTTTGAGGAATGCAAGTTGGATGGAGCACCTATCGTTATCGTCCACCTCCAGCTAATCCACATGTCCAAGAACAGCCAAGTTGCGTTACAGTTCACCACTCCAGTTCAGACAACCACGGGACAAGCTTGAGCCGCGCTGACAAGCAAGCAGGAGTGGGGTGGGGTTCGCACGCCGGAACATGGCGATCTATCTTCGCACGCGACGCGTTGCCAGTTGCCGCCCCCTGTTACCTCTCCTGTCTTCTTATGCCCGCCCGAGCAAACACATCATACATCAATCTCCATTCCATGTAGCCATCACCGGCGCATTTCGCTCTCATGACGTTTCTAGGCTGCAATCAGCCCACAAAGAGCATATGAAATAAAATAAAATTCTGAAAACCTGTGCTGTTCTCATTTGACATGACATTTTCTGAAGCTTGACATGATATCGGCCTTGTGAGCGATCCTGTCCGTCATGTTCTCCCTCTATCTGTCGGTGAGTTGTTATGCTAACGGAATCACTAATAATCGTGAAAGCTATACGACGCAGCGGTGCCTTTGTCAGGTCAATTTCAGGTTCTGGGGGGAAAGGGAAAAAAATATCATTTTGTAAAAAAAAAAACCTACTTCATAGCGTTATTCTGTCGCTCTCTTTTCTGATTAGCTGTCAGCCTGTGATGTCAAGGAGAAACCGGGCAAACAATTCATGTTCCAGTGTACTGTATCACCAGTACCGAGCAGATAAACGTGCTAGTAGGAAGAACATTTATAACACAAGAAGATTGAACACTAAAGCTTTTGTCTCAAAAAAAAAAAAACACTAAAGCTTTGATTCTAGAGAAACCACGACTGAACATTGGGACAGAGAAGTTTCAACTTCAGAAAACTTCAGGCTTTCACTGATGCAGGTGTGAGCGGACCGGCCATTTTTTTCACAATGTAGATGCAATGCTCCGATAACAACTGTAGAATATTGTTCTCCATAAGTCTTCTGCTCTGAACTCGCCGAAATGTCTAAATGAAGGGCTGGGCTGTCCGTGTAGGAGTATCAAAGTTGTACTAGTATGTCTCTGCCAAACGGTGCTAGCTTTTCTAATACTAGCACAAATGAGGAGACCTGGACGCCTAGTTCTCAAATAGCAGGTCTGCATTGATATAGGTTTTTACCTGGACAAAGAACAAGCCATGTTAAGACAACAAGTGAGACACCAATATTCAGATACTTTACAGCACCGTAAATTTCTCATCAATGTCATTAGACATTCCGATTTTGCTTGTCAGCTGTAGAATAGTTTCCTGAGGTAAAAGTGGTGGCATTTCGTCAGATACGTTGAATTTCTATGTCTGATTTGACGATATCTTGTACTGAAAGCTCATCAACTATGACCTTAAACTCCTTTAGTCAATATGGAGATCGCCGTCGACATCACAGCCTAGATTATAACCCAAAGACGTAATTTTACAGGTTACAAAAAGTTGAAGTCGATGTAGTATTCAGCAAGGTACTTTGCACCGCTATTGCCATTCGTCCATGCCTTCATGTCGTCGGGTTGTGGCGCGTTTATTTGACCAACAAAGAAGATGGAGCAAATATGAGTTGATCTTACAAAGAATTATTGATGTACTTTGGAATATTCGGTGAAACTGTCGGAAAATACTTTCCTGCTCTAGTTAAGAAATAGATCCATTGGAGATGGATGACTGCTATTGGATCCTGTTCCTGAAACTATCAGGGCCGTGCCTCATGCCCATCTGTCAATCATGTTCCTAACTGTTTTCTAAAGATTTTTCTAACAACTTCATGTTGTCTGCCCCTCGCGTTACACTTGCTTCCAATAAATTACGAGAAACAAAACCAACCAAATTTGCACGAACCTTTGCGTTGTTCCCCAATTAACATCGACTACAGGGTTACTAGTACAATCATACTACTATTAATCTATAATTTATTCAGGTGTCGCTGCTAAGATGTAGACATTTCAGCGTGATTAGTGTCCTTCATGACTTCCGCAAAGCTTCGTCTTAAGTAACATCAAAACACTTCTATTGATCAAAAGCATCGGAACCGACAAATGAACAATGCAAATGCATGCAGAATTTATGTATCAAAAGGCAAATGATCTTTTATCTGAATCAGATAAATAATAGGATATATACATGATTTTGCTGAAAAAGTAACCTGAAAAAGCAATGGCTGCTTGCGTTGGGATCACATGATTTTGCTGGTACACTTAGTGCGTGGTGCAATCATCTCACCATATTGGCCGCCCGCTCCAATTATGAATAAAAACATGTCGTCGTGTAACCACATTATACTCTCAGGAGATGGTAAAGACCTTTGTTATGCATTTTGTTGATTAGCTTCAAAATGATTCCAAATATGACCGATTTTTAGTTCTTTGTTCCGGTGTATATACGATATATTTTTTTATCTATACCATATGATCAGGTCACCGTTGCCACCCCCAAAACATTTCTTTTGTTTTGATGCTCTGTAAGTAACAATTGACTGTCTATGTTCAGCGTACCAAATTACAGATATTCCTCCAAGATTTTGTTGGTGGAGTTGGTCGAATCAAGGTAGAAATTCGTACACTTTACTTTTGACTTCGCTATGTTATAGTTAAATCATCACAGCTATCTTTTTTTCTGAGTGACTTGTTAGCTTTTGTACACATGTCTGCTATCTTGATAATGAGGAAGCGAGGGTACGAGCCCTTGTTCACAAGACTGAAGAACAGCTACACCTTTAGCCCTTTTGATCTGATGCTGCAATTTAGAAGAATATAATTTGAACTAACACATGAAAGGACAAACCTTTTGAGGCATATCATTGATCTGGTAGCAGCCACCTCCACTAGCCTTAGAAAATGGAATTTAACCTGAACCTATTGCAATGGCTAGTTTATTCAGTAGTGACTGCTGGAATATGGTAGAGTTAACCTGATCTATCCATATTCAGTAGCCCAATTTGAATCTCATGTGTGTATCTTAGACCAATAATTAGAGATGGTACACAAGGCCAGCTTTCTAGCAAGGACCAGTGGCGATGCTTATTACCTTTTAGATTCTATCCAAACATACTCAAGAAGGGTACCTACGTAACACTTATGAGGCTAATAAACGGCATTATAGACTATTCGAGCAGGACATTTCAACAATTATTCTGCCTTGTTGATCTACGTTGCACTATGTTATGGGGCCAAAGCCCCCCCCCCCCCCCAGCCGTAAAAAAAAAATCTAGTACTGAAGTTGCATGCATGTACCAGTAACGTTACTAGCAGATAGTGTTGCAACACTCCAACTACACCAAAATGGAACTGCAATCTACCTCGAATATTTTTAAAATTTGTTTACAATTTTTCAGTGAACTGATAATAATTTCATATGCTGATTAAGCTATATCCTACATATAGAGAACTTCTTTTTAACAATGGATTGAAAGATTTTGTTCGAAATGCAAGTTGGAAGCACCCTTACGAGGAGTAAATTTCATCAGTGGGTACATAAAGACGATATATAAGTTGCTATAAACTTTACACAAGAAAATTAAATGACTGAAGTAGTAATCAGTATGCATGGCCATCCTACGGAGCAGTATTTTCGCATCAGCAGTACGTCATATTTATACCTTCACTTAGAAATATGCTTTCTGCACACAAGTTCCTCGTTTGCTATAACTAGTTATTTATATATTGGCAATGTTCCCAGGACTCCTATGGAAAACCTTCAATCCAAAGTGTCGGCACCTGATTGAACGGGGTATTCGGCAGATATTTGGTTCGGTAGAGCGCTTTGCTTATACGAAGATCAATCAAAAGAGACACGCGATTTATACTAATTCGGGCCTCCTGAAGGATAATAACCCTACGTCTAGTGTGTTCTTGTATTGCGAGTAGGCGAGATATGTGGTGGTGTGCCTTCGGTCCTTGACTGGCAGCCGCGCGACGTCCCCCCCTCTCTCCCATGGAGAGGAGTGTTTACATTTATAGGTGGGTCTTACCCCCTTTACAAGTCAGAATAGAAAAATATCTAAGAAAATAACAGATCGGCTTCCTTCAATAGTCCTCGTAACCGACAAGGCGTCCCCCATCGATAAAGTCCTAATCCGGCGCGTTCGATAATACCAGAGTCTTCAAAAATAGGGCTACGACATAAGCCCCGGCCTTGCCTGCCAATAACATCACTT
>LAPY01001079.1:35501-52486 GCA_000970635.1 Eragrostis tef
GGGATGACGCGCGGCTCCGTTGCATTGCGTCGCCTCCTCGCCATCCGCGCGTCACTTGCCACTACGGGCAGGCAGCCGCTGTTCCCTTCCCTTTCCTCGTCGCCGTTCCAAATGTGAAAAGCTAGCGGGCGACGAATATCCCGTACCTTTCCGGCATTTTGGAAGGGAAACGGATTTTGGTGCCGCCCGCCCGTGGACGCATGGAGACTGCCGCGACGCGAGGACTCTGTAAAGCTAGGATTCGAGTAAAAAATGTGCGAGTCGAGAGCGATGTGATCGTATTTCCGCATGCGGGATGCCGACGACGCAACGCAAATGTGGGTGCCACCTCGATCGTCGTCGTGTGTGTCCACGGGAGACGAACCGATCGAGTAAAATAACCGGAGGATAAACCTGCGCGATCTGTGCCCGGATTTTCCCAGAGTATTTTTTTTTTAATTTGTCCTCCAGCGCGCACGCACCGTGCGTGCGTGCATGGGGCCGGCTCGCGATCGCGTGGCGGCTTGCCTTTTCTGTTCGATCGTTGGTGGTGGTGAACGCACGTGCTCAACTCATGTAGCCGTCGTCGGTGTGTACTTCGATCAGTCCGCCTTTCGTGGAGCACACGTGTCTCCGACTGAATCCGGAAAACGTCGGTGTTTGTCGCGATCGCCAGCTTTAGTAGTAGCATCACGGGAACGGGCTTTCAGTTCAGTTTGTGCGCCCAGCCCCTCCCTGAGTCCCAGTTCATTCACGCATCGTGCGAGGACTGGCAAGTGAGGAGCCAGCCATAGATGGCTAATCAACGAAGGAATCCATGCATCAACCTTCAAAGGGCGATGGAAAAACGCTGGTACGGTGGAAGCCGCAAAATCAACGTCGCGGACTTGTCCTCGCGGTAATTTCTGCTCCGCAGCTTCGGTTTGCTGTTTGACGAAACGGGGTCGCCTCTCGTGCCTGAAGAGAGAAACGCATGTCGGCATGTGTGTCGACTGGCCGTGCACCGCAGCATACCGTGAAAGCTACGGTAACTCCGCCGATAGTTTAACTGATGCTGGGAGAGCCGTGCCTGGTGAACGCGGCTTGATTCGCGAGAAGACGGAGACCAAGGAACCCGCAGCGGCATACTGTGAAAGCCGTCGAGTCGACCTTTTCCTTTCACACAGAAAATTAAAGGGGAATATGCTGACCAAGTATTTCAACCTCAAACTTGCAGCATGATGCAAGACGAGTCGACGGCGTGATTCACTCAAACTTAGAAATCAACTCAGCTTTCACGATTCCTAAATCACTGTGATTATGTCATCCGGTCAGCAAGAGAAGCTGAAGAAATACAGGTGGTGGCATGCAGTAGATCGATAACTCACGTCACTGAGACAGACAGACCCTTGAGTAAATTTGCAGCTAAACATGTATGATGCATGCCCCTAAAACTAGATGTAGCCTCCTTCCAGAGGAGCCGCCCCTTGGCTTTCCATTTCATGTAGGATCCAGTCAGTTCTCCAACCATCAGAACATCGACTTGTCTGCGATCTGCCAGAAGCCGCAAAACATTTATTCAAACTAAGTACACCGAACACTGCTGCCAGCCATGTTGAGATTGTTTCCCAAACTACAAATGTTCTACAGACAACACGAAACAAAAAATTTGATCTGTCAACCTGTATCCCACTCTGAAAAGCGAGTGCATGTCTCATCATGAACTTCTCTACAGAAATAGGAGTATGAAACCTTCGCAACTACTGAAACTTTTCTTTCCCCCCCAAAAAAAAACTACTGAAACTTTTCAATGCAATTCGACTGCCATTTCCATCTAAAAACTGATCTGTGTACCAGCCTCTGCTCCTAACTTCTGATACAAACCTGGGGAAAACTCCCTTCATCTTCTCATAGGCTTCATGCAGAACCATATCGCGTGAACCGATACCCGATTTCTCCATATCTGAAGCAAATGCAGCAACCAACCACCCTCTTAATGCATCCTCTCCACTTGCACTTTGCTCCAGAACCATGTAGGTCTTATTGCTTTTTGGGCAAAGTAAAAATTTCTCGTTTGGAAAAGTTGTTCTCGAGCGTTCGACAAGCTGTGGGCTCAAAACTCTGTGAAGCGGTTGCCCAATTTTTACACTTCCAGCTTCTTCTATTAATCGATTAGGGAACAGAAGATCTTCTCTGTATCTCAGATCAGCTGGGCTAGAAACCTTTCCACACTGTAGTGCAGACAAGAATCAGTAGAGAAGTTCATGATGAGACAAAACGCTGGTACGGTGGAAGCCGCAAAATCAACGTCGCGGACTTGTCCTCGCGGTAATTTCTG
Source organism: Eragrostis tef (assembly GCA_000970635.1). Classification (NCBI taxonomy): domain Eukaryota; kingdom Viridiplantae; phylum Streptophyta; class Magnoliopsida; order Poales; family Poaceae; genus Eragrostis; species Eragrostis tef. The sequence continues at coordinate 37,798 of LAPY01001079.1, forward strand.
CTCCGCAGCTTCGGTTTGCTGTTTGACGAAACGGGGTCGCCTCTCGTGCCTGAAGAGAGAAACGCATGTCGGCATGTGTGTCGACTGGCCGTGCACCGCAGCATACCGTGAAAGCTACGGTAACTCCGCCGATAGTTTAACTGATGCTGGGAGAGCCGTGCCTGGTGAACGCGGCTTGATTCGCGAGAAGACGGAGACCAAGGAACCCGCAGCGGCATACTGTGAAAGCCGTCGAGTCGACCTTTTCCTTTCACACAGAAAATTAAAGGGGAATATGCTGACCAAGTATTTCAACCTCAAACTTGCAGCATGATGCAAGACGAGTCGACGGCGTGATTCACTCAAACTTAGAAATCAACTCAGCTTTCACGATTCCTAAATCACTGTGATTATGTCATCCGGTCAGCAAGAGAAGCTGAAGAAATACAGGTGGTGGCATGCAGTAGATCGATAACTCACGTCACTGAGACAGACAGACCCTTGAGTAAATTTGCAGCTAAACATGTATGATGCATGCCCCTAAAACTAGATGTAGCCTCCTTCCAGAGGAGCCGCCCCTTGGCTTTCCATTTCATGTAGGATCCAGTCAGTTCTCCAACCATCAGAACATCGACTTGTCTGCGATCTGCCAGAAGCCGCAAAACATTTATTCAAACTAAGTACACCGAACACTGCTGCCAGCCATGTTGAGATTGTTTCCCAAACTACAAATGTTCTACAGACAACACGAAACAAAAAATTTGATCTGTCAACCTGTATCCCACTCTGAAAAGCGAGTGCATGTCTCATCATGAACTTCTCTACAGAAATAGGAGTATGAAACCTTCGCAACTACTGAAACTTTTCTTTCCCCCCCAAAAAAAAACTACTGAAACTTTTCAATGCAATTCGACTGCCATTTCCATCTAAAAACTGATCTGTGTACCAGCCTCTGCTCCTAACTTCTGATACAAACCTGGGGAAAACTCCCTTCATCTTCTCATAGGCTTCATGCAGAACCATATCGCGTGAACCGATACCCGATTTCTCCATATCTGAAGCAAATGCAGCAACCAACCACCCTCTTAATGCATCCTCTCCACTTGCACTTTGCTCCAGAACCATGTAGGTCTTATTGCTTTTTGGGCAAAGTAAAAATTTCTCGTTTGGAAAAGTTGTTCTCGAGCGTTCGACAAGCTGTGGGCTCAAAACTCTGTGAAGCGGTTGCCCAATTTTTACACTTCCAGCTTCTTCTATTAATCGATTAGGGAACAGAAGATCTTCTCTGTATCTCAGATCAGCTGGGCTAGAAACCTTTCCACACTGTAGTGCAGACAAGAATCAGTACTGCAACATTTAAACTAAACAAAAGGTATTAACAGATGACATATGCTAAACCTTAATAAAATCAGCCACAATCATTGCTGTTCTCTGTGGGTTGAGTGTGTTTACAGGAGTTGCTCTCATCTCTTGTACCACACCATATATATGTACAGCAGAGAGAAATGGGCCTGCAACCAACTGAGACATATGGCAAGGTAATTAGAAGCTAATACCCAAAAGAAAATTCTTAAACAAGATAACTGGTTCGGATCTTTGGATGCTATGCAGCAATTGAAATATCGAATGCGGTGTGTGGACGACAAAATAGAAACAGACATTACAACACATAACAATGAGTGCTATGTCTGCTACGGTTGGACATTCGCGCTGGGTCCCGCAAGTACTGTATTCAAAACTTATTCTCAACCGACTGTATTCTGCAAAGGCATCCTCCAGATTCAAAATCTTTACACATTGAGTCCACACCAAAAGTTGTGCAGAACTTCCAGATTTTGCTTGTGTTGAAATATTATATTTACATTATGAATAGCAATTGGCATGTCTCATATCCTCACCTATTAAATGGTTACAGAATGGATACTTTCCTGTTTCCTCAGTTATGGAAATCGACACACACAAGCTATTTATTGAAGCATTTATCATGCTAGCTTGCATTTATGCTAACAGAAAGTGCATGGACTCTATCCAACAAAACATGTTCATTGTGAAATCGAATAATTTTGATGCTGGGGCCTTGTTGCAGTGCATTAGACAAGTGAAATACAGAACTATTTTAGAGGTCTGATAAGCAGACCTTAGAATATAAGGGCATGCTGACAGTTCTACAAGATCCATCCTGGCATTGGATAATGCTAGCCTGCTAGGTAAGAATATCCTAGATAAAAGAACCGGAAGTTCATATTGCTCTATGATTGCCATGACACGATTCATATGATTGCCAAGCTTTATGTCAGGATATTTTCAATTTCTGTATTTGGCACATAAGATGATTGATAATATAGTGTAACTGAACATTTATAGTCCTGGCTTTGTGTGAATATGTACCTTCCCCTGAGTTGTTGAACAGATGGTAGATGCTAATCCAATTCCAGCTCCTATTCCCATGACATTGAAAAGTGTTGAGATGGCTTCTCCTTTAGCAAATAAGTCACTCAGGTTACCTTCTTTGGCAAAAGAAGAATAAATTGGAAGTCTTGTTGCTCTGGCCGCAACAACAGCAATTCCCTGCAACGACAAGCAATAACTTATTATAACTGCCACTCAAGTTTTACGATGAGAAACATGGACAAATACAATTTCATTTTTACGTTCTGTCCTTTATAATCTCTAATAGCTACCACTGATGCTTACTGTCAGCTGGGCCAATTTTATTTTTTTGAACAATGTGAGCAAGTTTTACTAACAAGTACATAAGCTAAGAGCTAATATTGTAAATTCAAAACTGAGCTGTAAATGTGAGTTATCTTGTATGGATGAAAATAAGAGTCTGCACCTTCGCAAAATTTCCCAAGCCTGCCACTTCAAGGAAAAGTTGTGGGCACAATGGTGAAATAACATCCAAAGCAGTACCAAGATCATAGAGAACATCAGCTGACATACAACAAAGAGGTGTAAATACCATATTTGAAAAATAGCAACACATAAGGAAATCAGTATAATGCAAAAGAATACAAATCAAGGGGGTGCACGAATTAAGATCATAATTACTCACCAAAGATCCTCCAACTCTTTGGCTCTGAATCCATTCTCGCGCCCATGCTACTACAAATGAGCTTCCCTGCGTGCTGCATTCCATCTTTCAGAATCTGAAATAGATGCAGAAAATCAGCCAATATGTTCAAAAGCAATACCTGTTTGAACTTTTAACATCTCTGCCATCATATGCTTACCCAACTTACAGCAGTTGCTTGCGCAGGGGTAGGTCGCAAACCTGCAGCAAATAACAAGGACTGAGCCACAGCCCGCTTGGGCAGTCAGTTGAGAAGCGATAATATTGTTTGCAAACAAAGTGGGGTAGAATTTAACAGTCTCAAGAAGCCTAGCAGTCTGTTAGAACATCTAGATTCACGGAATCGACACACATATGATGTAGCCTCAACGACTTATACTGCATAGAAAAAACATGGAGAGTTACTAACCTGCGTTGACAGTACATGCAACATAGCACTAGTAAAATGCTGGAGTGCTCGGAACCTGGTGTAAGTTAGGTAACCCTCATTCACACTGCACAAATAATAGCAGAAACTTAACATAGTCGAATATTTCCAAGCATAAGCATCCAGAATAGCAACGAGCCTAGGAAGATCATACCTGTATGGATAACCGGATGGGAAAAATTTGTTCAAGAAAGAGTCAACAACTTTGTCATGTATGGGTCTCGAATCCTGCATAACTTTTACCTACAGGGAAAAGAAGAGTTATAGACTGAATGAGATTTTAAGTTGAAGCGAGCTAAATTTCACAACGGATTTATGTTTGCAAAATTAGGATGACATCATTTTCATTCACAGAGAAAACATTTAGCGGTCATTTTGGCGGTAAGAACTTGTACATTTCTAAAGTTATAAGAAAAAAAATGGTTCATTACAGGAATATCTGCGAGGCAACTAATTACTATTATTATCACCATCAAAATAAACAACCTAGCAGCTCAGATATTGTGAGTAGTATTGAGCTATGTCCAAGATCTATTGTGTAATTCGAGATACTTCATACAGCCTCAGCGAAAAAAGAAAACATTTAAAGGTTGAAGGAGCCGAAAAAAGATATGGGTTTATCAACAATTTAAGTTTCAGCAACTGTGTGCTCACAGGCAAATTTTTAACATGCCATTCAATTGATGTGATGGTGGTCTCTCCATTACAACAGTAAGTGCAATCTATATCGCTAGGATGGTGGTTTCTCCATCACAACAGTAAGTGCAATCTATTCTTGTAAAACTGAAAGGCAACAGATTGATCAATCATGATTCATGAAACCTTTTAACACAAAACACCGACCAAAATCAGGAAAATGCTAGTGCCTAGGTAACTATTATTAAATTCCCCCCTATTCTATCCCTTTTCTGGACAATGTTCAATTCGATGCTTATCAAAATTAACCCATTCTAACTAGTACTGTCTAAATTATCGCATGGCCTGATTTCTGTGGTCTACAGGAATAATAAACAGAACAGTCCGCGGTACCCAAACCATGGGAGTTTATAGAATCAAGAGCTTCATGGAATAGGAGAAGAAGGATTACAGAGATGCTGCCGCCGCCACCGCCGGTGGGGTCGAAGCTGCAGACCCGAGAGACGGACTCCGAAATCTCCACCCAGTACTCCGGCTGCGGGGGCCTCTCCGCCACGGCCGCCTTGTCGCCGCCCCCACGTATCCGGTCCTGCAAAAGGAGGACGGCCTGACCACCAGGAAGCGCCGCGGCAAACAGCTCGCGAGGGGTTTGGAAGGGTTAAGGCGCCTGTGCTTACGAGTATGTTCATCTCGACCGGAGCGCTGCAACGGCGCGCGGGAGCTCGCCGCAGCTCCTGCCCTGCTTCGCCGCCTCCCCGCTGCGGCCGATGGCGCGCTCTCTCTCCGCGGAAGGCAGCCGGCGAGGTTTACCTGACTTGCTCCTCCGGCCCGTCCCTCTCGCTACTGGATCGAGCGGTTGCGAGCAGGTCTCGGGTCGGCAGTAGGCCGCCGAGATGGGCACTTAGCTATACGTTGCGGGCTTGCTATTCAGCCCGGTTGAACCTTTGGCAGGCCGTCCCCACGCGGACGCACGGCAGCACTGGCCTGCCACAGGCCCAAGCACACTTTCCTCGTCTCTCCGGTGAAATCACACACGCTTTCGCGAGTCTGGTCTGCCGGCCGCCGCCCTCCCATGATCGCATCGCTGTCGTTCGTCTAGACGAGCGAGCCGCCCTGCGAATTCCAAGCTGGACGAACCCGTTTGACCGGATACTAATCTCCCACGACGAACCAGAAAATTCGTAGCAGCGCTCCATCACCAGCTAGGCGCGGAGCCGAGCCAGCCAACTCCCCCCTTCCCCAAAAGCTCCGATCCGATTCCGAGCACCCCACCTGCTTCCCCCACTGCGCCACACGTGCGCCCCCAGCCCCGCCCCACCGCCAGCAGCAGCGCGCTCGCGCGATCCCATCCGGGCGGTCCGATGCGGCCGCCGGCGCAGCTCCTGGCCGCCGCCCTCCTCGCGGCGGCGCCGCTGCTCGCCCGGGGCGGGTGCTAGGCGTTCGGGTCCTCGGCAAGTCCCTCCGCGACACCGGCACGACCCGCGACATGGTCGTGCTCGTCTCCGACGGCGTCTCCGAGTACTCGCGGAAGCTCCTCCAGGTTCGTGGGCTACTCCGATCGGCTGGTAATTTAGTAGCTGTATGAAACGCTTCTGCTGTGGCTGTTGTTAGCTCAATTTAGGGGTGGTCGCTGTGAAAGCGCTGTCAAAATTGGATACGAGTTAGTAGTAACTAGTAAGGTTTCCTGCCGAACTTTATTGATAAGTGGTGTGGAGTGGGATCGGAGAAAATCACTCTTACAATCCATTTATAGCTTCATGGTCCATGGTTACTTATTTGATCCACAAGTGGCAGCACATGCACAGTATAGCTTCAGGCTTTCAGTGTTTTGGCACATGCCTTTGGTTTATGAATCTTGTAGTGAAACTGACGTCACGTAAATTTCAGGCAGATGGTTGGATCGTGAACCGTATAACATTACTCGCAAATCCTAACCAAGTTAGGCCAAAGAGGTTTTGGGGCGTCTACACCAAGCTAAAGATATTCAACATGACAAGCTACAAGAAAGGTAGCATTTCAGTGAGGTTTCCAGTATACCAGAATTTCTTCATTATCACATTTTCTTGAGTGTGTGTGTTTATCGGTCTAATTGATTGCTTCTTTGCCAGTCGTTTATCTTGATGCAGATACTATAGTTGTTAAAAGTATTGATGACCTTTTCAAGTGTGGGAAGTTCTGTGGAAATTTGAAGCATTCTGAAAGAATGAATTCCGGAGTGATGGTTGTCGAGCCCTCTGAAACTCTTTTCAACGATATGATCAGCAAAGTGGGCCGTTTGCCCTCTTACACTGGAGGTCAGTGCACTTTCCTCTTTCTTTAATTAGTAATATATTCTAAGAAGACCATACTAGTAATTTCCCTTTTATTTTTTTGATGACTGTACTGAAAATAGAAACTGACTGATCATATATTGCTCTTTATAAATATCTAACTATAACAATGGGAATATGATTGCTTGTGATTAACCGCAACAACAACAAAGTCTTTTAGTCCCAAGCAAGTTGGGGTAGGCTAGAGATGAAACCCAAAGGGTCTCGATAAACTAGTCATGGTTCTGGCATGTTGATAGCCGACTTCCAGGCTCCCTTGCCCATTTCTAGTTCTTTGATGATATCCCTCTTTCGAGTCCCTCATTATGGACTCCTCCCATGTCAAGTTTGGTCTATCGCGATTCCCAACCTCTCTTAACGTTGGCAACACATTGCTTGAGATTTATTTTCAACTCATATTTGCACTTGATATTTGCTAAGACAGTCCTGCATTCTTTAGAGAACTATTTAATTTGGTGGATCATTTTGCTAGGGTTGACATTGTCATTTGATATATCTAGGTTTCAGCTATTACTTTTTTCTTTCATCGAACATGCTTCAGCTACTACCTATGTGATTAAAACTTAGTTGTTCTGTCTTCTTATAATGCCTTCAGTTTGTTGGTGATTCCATATTTCAAATCTAATATGGAATGCTGAATAAATTCATACAGGGGACCAAGGCTTTCTTAATTCATATTATTTGGATTTTCCCAACTCCCGTGTTTATGAGCCGGACTCACCTTTAACTCCCGAACCTGAGACACAACGCCTTTCGACATTGTATAATGCTGATGTTGGTCTCTACATGCTAGCCAACAAGGTAAAACTCCTTGTTTGTAATTGTATATTGATAGGCCCTGTAACTTGGCTATTCGTCAGTGACTCAAGAGTAGACCTTCCATATTTGTTTTGATGTTGTTAGCGCATCATAGTGCATCAAAACAAATGGAGTTGCCTTCCATGGCCCTTTTTGAATCGAACTTCCTTGTGAGGCCCAAAACCATTTTTCAGTTCCCTCCATGGCCCTTCCGTTAGTTTTTGGCCTTAATGGTGTTAACTAGAGGGTAAAAATACCATTTTACCCTGGTTTGAAATGGACTTCAATTATGTTGAAACAAATTATGTGAATGTAAGTATTAATTTACATGTGTATTTTGCTTCAAAATTGTATATCTTGGCTTGTTATTTTCGAAATAAGCATTTTTTAAAAAACAAAATACAATTGTAAATTAGTACTCACATTCACACATTTTTTTTAACATAATTGAAGTACATTTTGAATCAGGGGTAAAATGGTATTTTTTATCCTCTAGTTAACACCGTTGAGGCCAAAATCTAACGGAAAGGCCATAGAGGGAACTGAAAAATGGTTTTGGGCCTCACAAGGAAGTTCGATTCAAAAGGGGCCATAGAAGGCAACTCTATTTGTTTTGAGGCCATACAGGGAATTTTCTCAAAGTAATATGGAGGTACTCCCTCTGTTTTTCTATTGATGACGTTCAGACATGAGGAAGCAGTTCATTTGTAGCTCAATTTCATTTCCTTGTCTGAAATGACAAGAATTCCAGAACGGAGGTAGTAGCAATTTGTAAATTAAAACATTACTATACTGTACCCAACAGCATGGTCTCTTGATTCACCATCACCTCACTTGTCTATCACGTCATGCAGTCATGCTTGATTCACTATTAAGGTTACTCACAATTTTATTATCCTCTTTTCTTAGAGTCAGAGAAATCTCTTTTCTTTTCCTGAAAGCACAAGAGAGCTGCGTGTCATTTTATTCATTTAAAAAGAAGAATGTAACACTGTCAAAAACCCAGCACACTTATAACATTGGCACCACAACAAATGAGAAGCGACATGCCATTAATCCCCATGCAATTTAATTATAACAAAACTATTGCTTGTATTAATTATATAGAACTTGTTCTGCAATATCTATTTGAGGACTGCTATTGGTTCTGGCTGGACCTTACTTTATATCTTCTGCTGCAGTGGATGGTTGATGAAAAACAGCTAAGAGTCATTCACTACACGCTGGGTCCTCTTAAACCGTGGGACTGGTGGACAGCATGGCTTGTAAAACCTGTCGAAATATGGCAGGCAAGACTGCATTTCATTTATCTTTTACTCATTGTCTCTTGCAATTTCTAAGTAAACCTGATTTGCTGGCATATTGACAACAAAGTTGTGCTCTCCACCTTTGCAGGATATGAGGCAAAAACTTGAAGAATCTCTCCCAGGAACTGGTGGGGGAAGGAACCCTCATGACCAGCTGGTGGTCACAATTTTGTTCATTCTCCCATTTTGCTTACTGCTATTTGGTTACTACCAATCTTGTTTTCAGGTTATACTTTGTTCCTTCTAGTTATCTTTTTCCTTCAACATTGTAGACACCTTCTCATTTTGTCTACGTAATATTTCTGACAGACAAACAAAGAGTTGTTATGTATAAGATATCTATGTGCATTTGCTAGAAGAGCTCGCTACAAATACAAGTCTGAAGAGCCTCTTCCATCTTATTCAGCGGTTGGCGTTTCACCATCTGCATTTGGTATTTCTAACCAAAGGGTTAGTCCTCTACTCTTTGACAACAAATCTTCAACCACTTGCAATTTGCATACTATTGGATCAATTTCTCACCTTTGAGAACAGTTATTAAATCTGAACATATTTTGGTTCACCAGTTTAAGCCTTTGAGGCCCTATAAATTATAATATTTTGAGCATTGGTCAAGTGTCCATCCTGCAGAAAAGTACAAAATTGGGCTCAGAGAAAGACATATTGTTGCATTTGAATTCCTGTCACTGGTTGTTTACAATTACATCTTTGTGTACTCTGCTTATGGAAACATATTCGTTATATGATTTGGGCTTAATATTTTCTTGAAATTTCTGTAGTTACCTAATGGGACATATTCAAAGCTACCTTCTTATTTTGGAGCAATATCTGTGATAGTCTGCTTCATGTCTGCTGGTTTTTCTCTTGCCTTTGCTTTCGTTATCATTCCAAGGCAGATAATGCCATGGACAGGTTTGCTACTGATGTTTGAATGGACCTTTGTGTCATTCTTCCTAACTTTTGGGAGTTATCTCCGTTTCGTCTATCGATGGGGAAGTGTTTGTGCAAATCATGCGGGGTTTAACAACTCTGATTTATCTGAGAATCATATGGCTACAGGTATGCTGAACTACATAACCTCTTCCAGAGCTTCCTCCTCGTATGTGACAAATAACATTGGTCTTTTGCAGGCCATCAACGAAATACATCCGACTGTGACACGGATGCAACATTTTACTGGGCTGGGATGGCAGTTATAGCTACTGTTGCTGTACTATCACCAACTATTTTGGGCATAACTGCATTATTCACAAAGTAAGGCATCGACTGACTCCTTTTTTCTTTATCCCTCAAATATAAGTAGGGAGGAAATTTACTCGGGCCCCATGGTCAGCATTCCCATAGGACTACAATGAGGTTATATTAAGCATTAAGGAGTATGGGAGTTTTAGCTGCTGGTGCAGATTAGGGCTGTGTGCATGTGATATAATTAGTTTGGCACAAACATTACAAATGGATTACTAGTTAACTACCAGACGGCGAGAGGGCCTCCATTCGAACAGGGTGGCTTTTTGTATTGCATTGCTAAATTCTATTTTTAGCCTATGCATCGAGTACATAATATATAATAAATATGGACGAAGTTATCAATTTTTGTTAAAACGATTTTGAGCAATATAGTGTAAATGCATTTAACAATTGGTCTAAAGGATCTTTTGCTCACATATATCTTTTTTCTGGGTTTGCTTGCCAGTTCATATATGCTCTTTCCTTTGGCAGGCTAGGATTAATGGTCGCTGGTGGTGTTGTGCTGGCATCTTTTATGACATACGCCTCAGAGCGTCTTGCAATCTCAGCGTTCAACAAGGGCCTGAAGGACAGAAATGCGTCAAGAACTAGAAGCTTTTGTTTTCTATGTTAGCTACTCTCTGCACCTTCACCATTGACCCAGTTAATGGTCCATAGATCCATGTTGTATTGTAGGTTTGTACACAGAAAAGGATGACGATTCCATTTAACACGTAGCCACCATTGTTCGTTTTTGTTACATTGATGTCATGTTGTCAATCAGTGGTAAATAGTTCCAACATTTTTTGGCTGCTCAATGTGCATGGCGCTTGCAGGCCTGCAATGTAATATTCTTGTTTGAAGCATTCAGTGCCATTTGTTATATTTTGTTCATTACTAGTATGATCTTTTACTTGTGGGTCAGTTTCCTGCAGGAACGAAAACAGAGAGAGTGATGACTACAGATATAAGTGGGTTTCATGTTCTCGGAATTTAATTTGCATGTCGGTTATATTTTTGTCAGATGGCCTTTTTCTTATTATATCTACAAATGCAAGGTGAGATACTAACAAAATAGAAAATGGCTATGTTCAGTAGTCAGCGCCTCAGTTCCAGCACAGAACATTCCTCTTTTCAAGCAGACCTCTTCACTGTACTCAAGTGACATTAGCTTTTTCATCCACTCACACCAGAAAATAGCTATATAGAACGGCCTAGCAATGCTAGCCAAAGGTTAAAAAGGTAGCAACTCCAATCGCATAAAACCAGTGCAAATTCCTTGGTTCCAAAGAGGTACTTAGGCCCCTGTTCGTTTCCAAGACTAAATTGGCAAAAGGAGCAAATGGCTAAAATTTTAGCTCATGGGTCAATGAACGGGGGGTAAAAACTTTAGGCCTAAAGAGCAAAACTTTAGCCCCGAAAGAGGTCCTAAAACAGGCTAAAACTCACATGGATTGTAATTTGACTTTAAATTATGGCGGGTAATGTTTGATTTGCATGAATTTTCATAGATTTGCATGGAGTTGCATAGATTTGAAAATATTTAAGTGATTTTGAATAGAAAAAAAATGATCTTTTGCCCATAAAATAAACACCTCATAGGTTAAACTTTAGAAGCTTAAAGTTTAGCTCTAAAGCTTTAGAGGCTAAACTTTAGGAGCAAAACTTTAGCCCCTAATGAAAACGAACAGCCCCTTAGGAGGTGTTCGTTTTCCCCCTCTAAACTTTAGACCCTCTAAAGTTAAAAATAATCTTGTCATTTAGGAGTACTAAATAAAGTTTAATTACAAAACCTTTTTACAGATGAGCGTAAATTTACGAGATGAATTTAATGAGTCTAATTAATCCATGTTTTGATACAGTGATGCTACAGTAACCATCTTCTAATCACGGCTTAATTACTCTCATTAGATTCCTCTCGTGAATTAGACCAGGGATTCTGGAGTTGGTTTTGTAATTAAACTTCATTTAATACTCCTAAATGACAATATTCTCTTTGATGTGACCCTTGGAAACGAACATCCCCTTAGTTTATACCAAGACAAGCGAGTGCCAACTTTAAACTCGGAGGAGGTCTGCCACTAGCGAGGCGCGGCATTCGATTCTCCGCTAGTGTAGTGCTGGAAGGCAGAACAAGTGGCTACCAAATGGTCCAAATCCGATAGGCCACGTATTTTTTTCCCCTGAATAAAAAAAGGTCGAGAGCAACTGCTTATATAATCGGTGCATCTTATCAGCCGGGACCGTGCCCCTTATCCTCCGTTACCGTCACGTACGGCTGGCCGGCCGGCCGCGACGGGGGCAGTGCGGGGGACAAGCCGGTCATTTGTTGCCGTGGCACGCACATGCGTGGTCCCGCGATTGGCCGGAGGTTGCCTGGAGCCCGGGACGTGTACGTGCCTCGCCGTGGATTGGCCGCCGGCCGGGTCCCTTGTCCGTCCGGAGATACGGAAACGGAAGGGGCGTCGCTGTTCGGAGTTAACGGACGCGCGCCAATACCAGCCTCACGATCATCCCCTAATCTCTTTCGTTAGTCTGTGGGTCCGCCTTTGATTTGTAGCGGCCTGCCGTCCGTCCCCTCACAAGTGGCCATCTGCTTCACTGACAAGGATTTAATTAACAACTAGGTGACTACCCCGCAGCAACAGATACTATGAATAAAGCATGTAGAGGTAAGATATGAAAAGTTGTACAATAGAGAGCAAGGTCAAATCAATGACACCAGACATCGTTTAGCATTCATATTGCATATGCCACAATAATGATTTCAGCTTACAACCCATAGATGAAAAAATTGCATGATATCAGAACCAATAAATCTGGTATGTTATTTTCCCGGCAAAAAAATCTGGTATGTTATTTTGCATTAAGGTACTAGCATTTGAATATACTTATATTTGGATGGGAAACATTGTCTGAACCATATTAAAAAACAAACAACACCTGAAACTCTCAAAGAATGGCATGCCCGCTCCCACGCATGTCTTTCTTTTGCTTCAATGTTTCAGCTACTTCCGCTGACATAAAGCCAGGTTAAGAGCATAGAAGCAGTTAGGCAAACCTCTGGCAATGCAATCCAGCAAAAGATTTGAGGGAAGTACTAATAGCCCAAAATAAAACTGATGGGCATGATCAGACATAAGCTTAAGATCGGCGGACAATCTAAAGCCTCTGATCGATAATAATAACAGAGTACTCGATTAACCTGCACTGCAGCTTGCAAAGCCATACTGATCGAACATCCTCCAATGTAAATTTTCAATGCGTGCAAATTGGCAGAAAGACTAAGCATGCATCTTCAGAACAGACAAAAGTTTTTCCGTTTTTGTATTGCAGACCACATACAAATATATTATCAGAAACGGATATAAAGGAACTGAACTTATTACCATCATGAAATATCTGTTTGTTGCTGAGTTAAAAATCAGCACGAGCACTTTTAGAGGCAACACACCGACCTTGCATATCTCTTCGAGTTCGAGACACCAACCAGCACTATATTCGGTCGCAACCATATCAAATCTGGGCAACATATAAAGATACTCAAAGAACTTGTTACAAAATCAAAAAATAAAAAAAGCAAGAGTTTGATGCAAGCACTAATCTGATACAATCATGGTCAAGCTGACATCCGGTGTAGTGTGGCTGTATGGCCGAAGCTGCTCAATCCAAGGAAGATGCTTCTCTGACCTTGGGACTTCAGCCTTGTTATGGGGAGGGCAGCGGTCACAATGGCACAATGGAAGAAGAAGGGGAGGGGGTCGAAAGATGTGCCTATATATACATGTGTCATGGTACGCCAAGTCTCTTCTTTGTGTCGCCGGTTACAGGAGGTGAGACGGTAATAGGTCCAAACGACAATAGGTTCAAACGACAGTGAAGGCGAAGGAGTTTCTGATATTTGCATTGCGACTCAGGTGCTTAATGGCTTTTTAATCTTGTTCGTAATGACAAATTGATAGTGCTGGAAGGGAACGGTACATAAATGGTAGCAAAAATGGATTTACTCTCGTTCGGCAGCAACGTAATAAAGGGAGTCATGCGAGGAAGGAAAGAGAGGTTGGATGGAACCTGGAGAGTTTGCAAATGGAAGGGCTGAACAGCGTCCAGGATGCAATGTGAAAGCATGATCTAACGGTCCAAGTTTTGTGATGACGTGAAAGCATGAGCATCCAGCTTTATAGCAATCAATAATATTTAGTGAGATGCATCTATATAGTATATATAGATTCTGGTGAATTGCAGGATGATCAAGCAGTGAAGCTTGTTCAACATGAAAGTCATCAGTGGGATTAATGTGGTCATGGTCTCTGTGTGGTGAAGTAGACACCGGACTAGTGGCAAAACTAGAGAGCTCTGGTTCTTAAAGGTGGGATAAATTACACTTTGATGTGTGTTGCGTATTATTATTTCTATAAATAAAAGTTATCCTCTACGATTGCAAAATGATTTGACAAACTTTAAAATATCTACATCATTGCAACCATATATTATTTTCACAAGTTTGTGTATGATCCAAATAAGCGGCCTCAGTTGGACACACAAAACAATTCATATCCAGGTATTATCCAAATACAAATAGGAAAGTTGTTATACAATTTTTCAGGTGCTGTCCCGTCCGTTTCCGCTAGTAGCCATTTTTTTTTCTGAAACGGAACGGGCGCACTAACGAATTGAGATTAAACGGGTACAGCCCTCAGTACACTAGTAACAGGCACGGTCCGGCGAGATCCGAATATTCCGTCGCTGGCTCGACTATCAGTACGGGCGCTGTTAAATAAGCGACCCCCCAACCTGCCAGGATCGAACTATCTCGAAGGCAAACTGGTGGGAGGCCAACAGATCCCGCGGCCTATGACTGACCAACTCAAGCGCGACTACGAGATCGGCGAGGAGATCGGCCGCGGCCGCC
>LAPY01001079.1:54618-68485 GCA_000970635.1 Eragrostis tef
GGCGAGACGCCCGCCGAGGTGTTCGCCGCCGTGCTGCGCGGGAGCCCGCGGTTCCCGCCCAGGCTGTTCGCCGGGGTGTCGCCGGCGGCCAAGGACCTGATGAGGCGGATGATGTGCCGCGACGTTTCTAGAAGGTTCTCCGCCGAGCAAGTCCTCAGTAAGCGCCGCACCACTACGTGTCCATCACACCAGATTCCGTCGCACGATTTGGATATTTTCTTATCTTATTAAATTAATTAGTTCTGCAATTGGGATATTTTCTTTCTTCAAAACAGACGAGTCGTCTTATCTGCATCCAACAACTTACCTAATTTTGAATCATTTTTATCTTCAAAAAACGCAGGGCACCCATGGATCCAGAGCGGTGGGGGTGCGCGAGAGGTGGTGCAGCCAACCTGAAGTCCGTGCCGAGCCAGACCAGACCAGACCCGAGTCGCGTGTTACTATCGTAGAGCAGTTTTACAGTTCCCTACGAGTTTTGTCCATAAGCTTTTGTACATCGTGTTGCCGACCGCCGGCGGCGAGGAGCGCCGCCGTATCCGGGAGTGATCACCCGGGAGGCCCCTTCTCGTGGCGTCTCTTTCTCTTATCTTTGTGGGCCTGTTTTCGGCCGCCTTAGTTTGAGAGAACAAAGGGTTTGGGTTTTGGGCTTTGGTAGTAGTAGAGATTGTAACGATATGATGTGTCCTTTCTAACCCTGCGTGTACAAATGAATAAGATTTGGTGTACCAAAGCTTTGAGTTTTCTCTGCCTTTGCAATTCGACATTTGTTGAGGTTCATTATCAGTCTGGAAACTGCAACATGTATTGAGAGGTTTCTGACGATACACCGAACACTGATAATTTCAGATGTATTTCAGATGTAAAAGTTTAACACTGACGTCAAAATATTGTGGCTAGCACCGGCTCCTCTGTTGCTCGTTGCACCTATTGCTCTAGGTGTTCTAATGTGGCACAAGTCGCGTAGGAGAATTATTTTTCAGTCGAGCTTCCCTTAATTCATGGAGTTGGTGTGGTATTTTCACTACCACATCAGCATTCATAGAGCATATTGTTAGCCTTACAATGGTTTCCTACACCTGCTTGTTCTTCGAGAGTGGCGACCCGCTTCGACCGGGCCTTTTCTTTTGACGAAAAGGGTCGTATGCTTCTCATATTAAAAATAAAAAAAGTAACACTGGCATTGATTCTCTTAACCTCTCTCGTGGAGCTAATCTTGGCTACTCCTAGAAATTAAGCTTCACTCTGGCATCACATTGGCGACGCAAAAGCATGCATTCCACTCGGTCGCATTTGATTCGGTCTCTTTCTCGATAAGCAAATGCTGAAAACGAAACGATAAGGAGGCGTCACCCTCGCGATTGGCGTGCCTTATCAGGTGTGGCTATACATATTCCCTTCCGTTGCTCTTTCTTCTTCGTCTAGATAGTAGAGGAATCCTGTTCCGCGCCTTTCCGTGCACCATGCTACATAAGCGCGGCATATCCTACGGTTTATCCCCTCCGTGGTGCCGGACCGGCCGTACCATTCGCACATCTGCTCTCCGCTTTGTCCTCGAACCCCGTGCTTGTGCTTGGTTTGCAAGCGATCCATTGGGATATCCGCGCAGGAAGTTGGCAGAAGTTGTGGGGGGTTAATTAACGTTCCCGATTCCATGTCTTAGGAGCTCCAAGGGTCGTTTCACTTTCATGCATGATTCCACACTTCCACTCCTTTGTTGGTGAGGCGTTGGCGCGTTCTTGTCGCATGCGTGGCCGCCTCGGCCTCTCCGACGTCCGCTGCCCAGTACCTTGTAGTAGTACTTGCACCGTAGAGACAAGTAGACAATGACAACGATGGATGAAAAAGGTCGAAGAAGCTGAAGAAGGTGTTTATTTTTCCTGACTAAAATGGCTAAAATTTTAGCCAGAAGAAAATATTACCATTTTGAAATATTAAATAAAGTATAATTACAAAACCTTTTTACAAATAGAGACTAATTTTCAAGACGAATCTAACAAGCCTAATTAAGCTATGTTTCGTTATAGTGATGCTACAGTAACCATCTTCTAATTACGTCTTAATTATCCTTATTAGATTCATCTCGGAAATTAGCCTAGGAGCTCTGCAATTAGTTTTGTAATTAGACTTTAATTAGTACTCTTAAATGACAATATTCCAAGTGGCTAAAATCTTGGCTAAAAAAACGAACAACCCCTAGGCATTCTCAAAGATAAAGCAACCTAGGCAGCGTAGTACCCCATACAGTATACGTGTCATTCCATGACGCCAGAGTGAGTACTATACGCATGTGTCCCTGACTTTGAGGAATAGTATACACAGAAAACTAGGGCATTCATCATTCGTTCATCAGTAATTTTATCAACACTGGTAAGAGGTCATTACTACAAGAGGTCCTGCCGTGTTTATTGTTTGTACCAGAGGTCCTGCATCTTGCACAAGTGTGTTATATACTTAATTTTAGCATGAAGGTTTATGCTCAATTGAATTTTGTTGAAAGTTTTATGTGCACTTAGAGGTCTAAGAATGAAACGGTAACACCATAAGGCCTTGTAGCAAGGGAGATGCTTTAGTGCAAATATATTGTAACATTATATTAGTGTGTATCTTCAAATATCTCACAATATATTCAATTATTGTGGTAATACATGGACCTCACAATTTCTGATGAAGGTTCTTCGTTAACTATTTGAAAGATTGCAATATCAATGCTTTTAAATGAGATGCAATGATTTATGTAACTGGGACTTCTTTTGAGATATTTGTAACTTGATTTTTGAATGCTCGTTAGTTATGGAAGTAAAAGAATAGATCTGGATGAATAACCAACCTTACATAAGAGCTAATCAGTATCACATCCGTTCCAAAATACTTGTCGTTTTATCTATTCATCTGGATAACAGCCTATCCAAATTCATAGCCAGAATGAAAGTAATTTGGAATGCAGATAATATGTTTTCCAGGTTGTCATTGGGCTTGGCACGACTTTTGCGGCCGAATGTTTGGCCCATCTGGCCGTCCTGGCCAGCCCAAAGGACAAATCGAAGATTTACAATGGTTATCTTTTTATATTATATTTCAATGGAGTTCCTCAAAAAAATATATATATATTTCAAGGGAAAACTAAAGCCTCATTCACGCTTGGGATATTCTATTCTAACGGGCTGCAATTAATGATCCCCAACTCTCGTGATTGATGTATCCTATTGACAATTAGATTGTCCTCAGCAACACGATTTGCAAAGGAAGAAATGCCTGCATAATGTCCAACTTTGGGGGTTCAAAGATTCGCCATATGACATTTCTGTGCCCAGAAGATGTGGCAAAATCTCATAATACGTTGAGCACACGATCCTCAAGCGTTCTAGAAGATCCTGAAAAGTTGGAAGTGTCGTCCCTGAATGAAACTTGAACAAGAGTTTAGTGTCACCGGCTCGGTTTTCGGCAAAGATCCACTTTTAGAGGTTTTCCAACGGTTGTTCAGAGATATGATGATGATAATATCAGAAAGACGGCGCGTTAACAGTACCAGCTGAAGGAGTCGGAGTCGAACACGCTTTGCAGCCTATGATATGGGGCCTCTGAAACCACAGTAGAAGTTCAGCTTTTAATTGAGAAAAAAAGCTCTTCCTACGGAACTAGTATATAGTAGATAAAAAAAGTACCTTACTTCCCCGCGTGTCGTCTTCATTCTTCACTGACGACCGGCCGGTAACACCTCTCGGCTCGTGAACAAGCGCTGTGCTGTGGCCATGCATGACCTCGCACCGCAGCTGAGTGCATGCCACCTGCAACAACTTCCGAACAAAACAGACAGATCGAGACGTGTTACCTACCTGGCCACTGACGAGCTCGAGTCGATCGCACCGATGAATCGCTTGTTGGTCCCTCAAGATCGGGACCGTCACATGGGGGTGTCTCCTCCGTTGCGGCCGATCGAGTGCCGGACCGCTGCGTGGTGCAGGTGCTCCGTGATGATCTGCTCTGCGTGCACCCGCCGGCATGCCCCTCGGACCGATCAACGTTTCAGAAACCGGCACCGCGCTTATCATGTCTCTCCTCGCAACGTGTGTTTAGTAGTATCATCGCAAACGGACAGCGTGACAGTGCAGCTCGATCTGAAAGAGACGCAGCATATCTTGTGTAGTGTAGGCCGTTTCAGCGGAGCTACTAGCGGTCCGGAATGATGGGTTAATTGCAAGCTGATTGTTTGTTTTATCTTGAACTCGTGGTCAGTTTCGATCCGTCCATTGCTGGCCATCGCATGGCCAGTAGATGGCTAAGCTCTGGTAGGAGTAATAGGGCTTACAAATGGTGCGCGGAGGTCCGCCCAGCCGGTCCGGTCCCATTGTTGCTGTACTACGGGATGGACAAACAGTGCTTGCTCTCGTACGTGTACTTACACGTACGGAGCCATGCCAACCTTTCAAGTTACGCCGGAGATCGATACCGTGATAACGATACGCACTCACTGGATGGTAAAGCTTAGCGCTAGCTGGCAAGCATCTTATTGATGATAACAGCACAAATGAATTACTGTACAGTGTAAAAAAATGGAGGCCGAGTATCGTCTTTTGGCAACTGCAAACGGAGTAGTAACGCTAGAGTCACGAAATGGCCGCACTTTTCTCGAAGCAAAATGTGAAAAGGAGTTCGGTAATCTCCCACAACAAATAAATCTGGATTTTTAAACTTTGGCGTATACTGTATAAAGCTGGACGATTATCCAAAACACCTAACTAAGTGGTTCAGATTAGGTTGGTGCATGCATCTCCTGACGGACACCTTTTGCGATTATCTCTAAGGGATCGATCAGGAGCCAAATCAATGCAAGTGGAAAGGGAATTGAAATGTAGGGTGATGTGTGTGTGCCGTGTTAATGGCTTTTGTGAGCAGAAGATGTGATGGACGTCTTGGCTGTTCTTGGAGGACAAGAAAGATCAGTGGCGCGTCAATTATTGATGATGAGCATTCGGCTCGGACAAGCGGTACGTCCCAAGATTTGTCGGTCAAGCAGCCATCGGTCCACGTCCGCAGGCACTACGGGCCGGGTCGTGCTTCTAGTACTCATTTTCGCTTCCACTGGTCTGCTTTCTGCCTTTCTCTGTTGGCATGGACGCGAGCACAGTTCCAAACTTCTTAATTAGCCGGTTCGACAGTGCAACTGGTGCGACGTTGGCACTGATGATGATCGCGACAGGTAAAGACGTGTCGTGCTTTGTGTGTCCTTCCTTGGATATCGCTATATCAGTCGAGTTTGGACGAAACGGATGACGCGCGCCAGGCACCAGGCAAATCAGACCACTGATCTCAGCGTCCTTGGACTCGACGCGCCGGCGTCTGACGTGCGGCTTCGGCAGCAGCACCGCTCGGAATGAAACGGAAACTCCTCGATCGGCAGCGCGCCCGGGCGCGTGCGTCGCTGGGCGCTGGCAATCAGCGTCCAGCTTCTCCCGCGTCCGTGTGGCCTTTGTGACTTTGTGAGGTCGAGGTCGAGCAACGCGCCTTGTTTCGGCCGCGGTGGACCATCGAGATGGGACTCCACGCGCGGCCATGCCCATGCTCCGCAGCTGGGATGCGTGAAGAAACGCGCGACGCCGGCAGCGAGGGTCCGCAGAGCCAAGAGGTCCCGACTTCTAAAGAAGGCAGACAGACCGCACAAGGTTTGCGTGCCTGTGCTGTTCTGATCAGCATGGCTGCAACTAAAATTGTACAGATAACATAGTATGTACTATGTTTTTACGTGTTCACGGGGGACTATGCTCTTGCGACATTCCACAAACTCTTCCCATGAGCGAGGTCCACGAGACCACGACGGACCGTAGGGATCCCGTGAACGGGACGAGAGCCAAGTGCCGCCGCCCCTCGCCTCTGTGAGAGCTTGGTCCCCCTCCCTTCCCTTCGGCGTCTCGCCAGAGGTCGAAGGGAGTGGGGATCCATCGTTTTTTTCTTATTTTTCAGTAGATCGAGTCATCTAGTGTTAGAGTCTTTTCATGTCATTTATTGACGTTAGGGATTTATTTCCTCCTCTTCCTCGCCGACGACGGCAAGGGGGCAGGGTGGATTCGTCTTCTTTATGGTGGATCTGTTGAAGATGGGGCGACATCGATGTCAGCAAGTTCATCGGCTCGACGAAATGGAGACTTGGTTTTTTGGGTGGCGACATCAAGGCGGACATGATGCCGCCGTCATGAAATAATTTTCTCCGGTCTCTTCTTCGTTTTGTTGTGGTTAGATCTGGCCACAATGAAATACTAGAGAGAATATGCAGATTAGTCTTTCTTTTTTCTCGGTGGCAGAAAGAAGAAGAGGAAAGACACAAGAAAGAAGAAGTTTCTCCACTTAGCCTGCAGGAGTTGTTGGTTGACGTTTGTCGGGCTTCTGTTCTCGAGTCTGTTGCCGGGTGTTTGCCTGTGTACGCCGAGTGTTTGCTTGTGCAGCCTTCAATACGAAGCCTTATACAGGTTTGAAGTCAAGACTTTAGACTATAAAAGACTTTTAGATGATCAGGTTGTATTCATGTGTGCTTGTAACCTGATGATGTACTCAACTATGGTCTAATATATTTCTTCTTTCGTCTTTAAAAAAAAAACTCTTCCCATGATATAAGACCACCAACATAGTCGTCGGCCAATATGCCCGTAAACTCGCATTCGGTTGCGGGCTAGTTCCATTTTGGCCCAAGAATCAAAGTTAGTAATGGGCGTCATGGGTTAATAAAGCCCTAGTTTCCAAAAGAAAAAAGAAAAATCAGAGCAAGCAGAACCAGTTTCAGATAGACAGAACTTGTGTCTGCATGTATTTATTATACACATTTGATAGCATCCCGGGAAGCAAAGGAGTAATACTCTCAAAGGATAATCTAATAAAAAAGAATTGGAAGGATAGTAAAAATTGTTGCTACTGTAATAGCAATGAATAAAAAATTGTTTTTTCATTGTCACCATGCCAAGAATATTTGTAGGACAGTTTACATAGGTACCGGTTTGCAACCACCTATGTCTGTTTCTCATATCTTTGGGCAATTGGCTCTGCATAATAGATTTAAAAGAGAAAAAGCTAATCTTTGGGCAGCGCCTTTTTGTTGGGCAATAGGTCTGTGCCAAAATGATATAATTTTTGACAACATCAAATATTCAACTTTTTTTGAGGCTATTTTTAGAGGTACATATTAGTTGCGATTTACCCTGGAGAGACAAATGAGAGATTCCATGCAGCAAGCAAGCCATCGTTGCTTTGGAGTTGTTCATAGAATAGACTTTGTGCTTCATAATCGTTCCTAAACCCTAGATTACCAGCTATGTAGCTGAAAATTTGTGATAAGAACAGGCTGTGTGTACTATGCAAAGTCCAAAAATTATTTCTTTTTCTATAAAAGAAGGCAGCAAACGCCCTGGCATGTTTAGTTTCTAATAAAGTACATCACCTATTTCAAGTCACCTAGCATAATAAGAGCTTCCTGGATTCATGGGCATGCTCTCACCTTCCTGCATAGGGTACCCAGTAGTAGAGATATCTGTTTCAAAGCCGGTAGTAGTAGATGCACCGTCAAGAAGGCTCTCAGACTCTACATCTGTAACTTGTACCCATGGATGCAGCGAAAGCTTCCTCAACCTGCCGAGCTCGTCAGCGACCTCCTTCATAGTGGGCCTGTTGGCGCCGCACATGTCCAGGCATTGCTTGGCAAGCTCTGCAAGTCCTCTGATCAGTTCACTGCTCTCTTGCCCCTTTATATGGCTTGCCAACAACGCATCGAGATTGTTTTCCTTCATAGCGGTCAGGAAATGCGACGATAGGCTTCTCTCCGTCTCAGGTCCGTATAACTTCAGCGGCACCTGGCCGGTGAGCACCTCCAGGAGTATGACACCGAAGCTATAGACGTCACTCTTATTCGTCAATTGGCACGTCTGCATGTATTCAGGATCGAGATAGCCACAGGTACCTTGAACCATTGTTACATACTGCTCTTCGTCGGATGGAGCAAGTATTGAGGCTCCAAAGTCTGACACTTTGGCCATGTAGTCGTCGTCGAGGAGGATGTTGGCAGTCTTCACGTCGCCATGGATGATTGGTGGAGATGCGTACGAGTGCAGGAAGTTGAGTCCTTCTGCTGCTTCATGAGCAATCCTTAGGAGCGTGCTGAAAGAGATTTGCAGCGCTCGGTTCTTTCCATGTATAAGCTCGTACAATGTCCCGTTTGGAATGAACTCGTAGACCAACATCGGAACCTCCACTTCAAGACAGCAACCCACTAGTTTCACAATGTTCTTGTGATTGATGTGAGAGAGTATGAGCATTTCCTGACCAATGACACCGAAGCTGTACACATCGCTCTTGTCCGTCAATTGGCATGTTTGCATATATTCAGGGTCGAGGTAGCCGCAGGTACCTTGAACCATTGTTACATACTGCTCTTCGTCGGATGGAGCAAGTATTGAGGCTCCAAAGTCTGACACTTTGGCCATGTAGTCGTCGTCGAGGAGGATGTTGGCAGTCTTCACGTCGCCATGGATGATTGGTGGAGATGCGTACGAGTGCAGGAAGTTGAGTCCTTCTGCTGCTTCATGAGCAATCCTTAGGAGCGTGCTGAAAGAGATTTGCAGCGCTCGGTTCTTTCCATGTATAAGCTCGTACAATGTCCCGTTTGGAATGAACTCGTAGACCAACATCGGAACCTCCACTTCAAGACAGCAACCCACTAGTTTCACAATGTTCTTGTGATTGATTTGAGAGAGTATGAGCATTTCCTGACCAAATTCTTTCTTTTGCCTTTCACCGATCAACGAGCATCGCTTAATCGCGATAGGCACGTTGTTCTTGACTATCCCTTTGTAGACTGTTCCGTTGCCTCCTTTGCCAATGACTCTGCTCTTGTCGTAGTTGTCTGTGGCTTTTATGAGTTCAGCTTCAGTAAATACCGTGAAAGAAATACCTCTTTCTGACTTCATCTTCTCAAACAAAATTAGGCCTCCATGTTGACTAAAATAGTCCTGCTTGACTCTGTTCAGTTTCCTCTTTTGAAGAATCATGGATCCGGAGAAGGAGAAAATGATGAGAGCAACAAAGCCGGTTGTCACTCCTGCATTACAATGTCAGGAAAACACTGTCAGAAAACCTTTTCATCATAGATCGTACATTCCAGTGTTAGTTAGCCCAGATGGCCCTAACTAAGCGTAATTACTTGATTTTATGGTTTAGTTACCGATGTCGGGGCGTTACCTATTATTAAACCGGTGTCTGGATTGCACGTGTTGCTCTGCTTGGAAAACTTTCTTCCTGCTCGACAAGAACACCGATATCCTCCTATTGTATTGTGGCAAATGCCACCTGAAGGGCATGGGCTCTGGTTGCATTCATCGACATCTGCAGAATTAAAACACGAGCAAATTAAAACCAAGGACGGCAAACATAGCTACACATCCACAAATGGTGTAGGGGATGAGCTAAGATGAACTGGTTGGTACCTTTGCATCCATCTGGAAGATATGGGTTGCCTTGGTACCCTTGGGAGCAGTTGCAGACGTAACCCGGCCCGTTGCGGGAGTCCACACACTCGCTGTTTCTGCTGACGCACGCGTAATTGCCGGACTCGTTCCGTCTCGCAACCTCACACGGCACCGTGTCGTTTCTTACGGCCCAGTCGAACACCGCTGGCACGCCGCCAAAGTTGGTGTCATTGAGCTTGGTCGTGCCGATGTACGCGGTGCTGAAGTTGAACGCCGCCGCCTCAATCAACATGGCGTAGCTGCACCGGCTGAACCTCCAGATCTGGCTCGTGTTCAAGCCAGCGGCGAAGCCGACCTCGTAGTAGTCCATTCTCCTGGGTATCGTCGTCTGGCAGCAGCCGATGGCGGAGCAGGTGCCTTCCTTTACTTGGGACAATGACCGCTCGGTGCACGTCGAGACGCACCCGCTCGTGTAGCCCGTGCCGTCGCTGTCGGAGATGTAGCCGAGGGTGTTGCACCCGATGACGGTGAACTTGTTGAGGACGTCCGAGAAACGGTAGGGAGTGCTGTTCAAGTTGAAGTACCCGAAGCCATCGAACTCCATGAGCCCGGAGGAGTTGTAGCAGTACGACAGGATGGAATTCTTCACTCGGACGGTGCTATCAGTCAGGGAAATACCCAGCACCTCGAAATCGTAGAGGAAAGGCTTCCAGGTGCCATCTTGGACTTGGCAGCTGATGTTAAAGTCTTCTGCCAATGAGCAGCTCATGCCGATCCCGAATGGGTACGGTATATCAACATTGCCACACTTGTTTTGACATTCAGGGCTCGGAATGGCCGTAGCCGGGGCATAATGTGCCACAAGCAGTAGTAGAAGACCAAGTCCAAGCTGCAGAATAGTAATACGCGCTTCCATAGTTCTTGGCTGCATTACTAGAAGAAGAAACTATGGTTCAGATCAGTCGATCGGTAGACACAGTAATTCTAAGTGTAATTATGTGTGCTTGTTCACTTGGAAAATTTAAACATACATGCTGAAGGAAATGAATATTTTGGGCTAGCGGTGTTCCCATACTATAATATCTGGAAGTTGAAAGTATGACGTCTCAGTTCTGTATCATGATTATTTGTTCTCCTTAACATCAAATTAGCTTTCCTCTACAGAAAAAGCATGAAATAAACTGTGCTAGCATACGTAAGACTAATCGACCATCAAGTCTGCAAATAACAAGGGGCTACCAAATGGCACTAAACAGTAGATAATCAATTTGGTAAAATCGACCAGAAATAGAGGGAGAGTATATATATGTACCTGTGGGGACATTAGTTTTGCCGAGAGGTTGTCTTCCCCCGGGACGCCGAGAGCACTGCAACCTTGGATTGCCTAAGTTGTTGTTTGTTCTATAACAAAAAAGAAAGCACCATCTGTATGTGTTGTATATATATACGAAGAGCAGAGTTCGTCGTCAACATGAATAATGGGTCAATAGACAGGAAAGATTGAGTCTTGATAGAAAGTCTAGCAATTCTGATTTAATTACAGCGCCGGCATATGTTCTCTGAAGTATTCACCAGGAAAAAATCAACGGAAAACGACATGTTGACTTTCAAATTGATCTTAGGAGTATGTTGCAACACAAGCGTCGGGCTCGATCGCAACTACGGAACAATTCTAGCTTCTCATGTTAATTTCGATGAACTTTACTATAGGTCAACTTCTTTTTTCTCCTTTATTCGTCGAGGAAGAATATCTGAACCAATTAAACAAGCAGACACGCGTAGTAAATCTAACATCAGCCCGACTGTGGGTCACGTACAGTGAGTACAAGGTCCTTTGGTTATCTTGTTATTAGAGTTAATTTTGAATTTCAAACGGGTTTGATATTTCTATGGTTTTTCTCGCCTCATGCTGCGCACGCATTCACATACTGCTCCCATTGTGAATCCTTAGACCAAAGATTAAAACGAGTGAAAATCCATATCCCGAACTTTCACTTCCTTACTTTTATCTTAGTATAATCCACTGGAAGTTGTAACTTTTGAATCACTCCCTTCAGCACAAAACCATAACGTTGGACCCGACCTTGGAAACAATCTCCACTCACCAAACGCGGTAGCGTGATGTTAGTGCAGTGTTCAAATTGATGTGGGAGAGCGAAACGTCCACGTGCAACAACTCCCCACCTGGTTACAATTCTGAAGCTAGCGGTAATAGCAACAGCTTTGACGTGGACCTGGGGCGCTCCACATCGTTCTTGCCGGCGCGGACGCAAGCACGCCCTGTGGCGCCGCCGTACGTGTGCGGCCTTGCGCTCTCGGTCGGAGTCAGACGGCGGCGTTGCAGCTCACGAGTCACGATCAGTGGTGATGGGCGCCCCCGGCCGCTTCGCTATTGGCGTTGGATTCATCAAAGCTCTGACAGACTCAACAGGCCGCTGAATCGAACCCACGGCCGGAATGGGCTAACCACGCCGGAAATCCCGTGTCATACACACGAATTGGACACTGAACCCACGAGGTTTGCGCATGGGCACACCAAGCTGCTATGTTGTCCCCAAGCCCAACTCTCGCAAGGGCAGCATCTCCTTATCGTGAGGGCCGAGTGCGTAAAAACAGATCAATACGAGTGT
The DNA here is from genome assembly GCA_000970635.1 of Eragrostis tef. Taxonomy (NCBI): domain Eukaryota; kingdom Viridiplantae; phylum Streptophyta; class Magnoliopsida; order Poales; family Poaceae; genus Eragrostis; species Eragrostis tef. The sequence goes on from LAPY01001079.1 coordinate 66,695, forward strand.
GTAGCTAGTTGCAGGCATGCTGAGCAGAACAAACAGTACAGACTACAGACTGTAAAGAAGAACCAAGTTCTTTTTTTGAACAAGTAGAACCAGATTCAGATAGACATGTTCTCTCCATATGTTATTATACACATTGCAGATACGTAGCTAGTTGCAAATGTGCTCAGCAGAACTAACATTACAATCTGTAAAGGCAGAACCATATCGAGATAGACAGAACTTGTGCCATAGGAGCCCAGATAGCAAATGCTTCCAGCATGTACAAGTTCTATTACAGCACATCATATGTTCCTTGCATAATACGAGCTTCTTGGATTCATGGGAATGTTCTCACCTTCTTGCATGGGATACCCAGGAGTAGCAACATCTATTTCAAAACCAGTGGTTGATGCACCGTCAAGAAGGCTCTCAGACTCCATCTTTGTAACATGTACCCATGGATGCAATGAAAGCTTTCTGAGCCTGCCAAGCTCCTCGGCGACCTCCTTCATAGTGGGCCTGTTGGCGCCGCACATGTACATGCATTGCTTGGCTAGCTCTGCGAGTCCCATGATCAGTTCACTGCTCTCTTGCCCTTTTATGCTGCTCCACAGCAGCGCATCGATATCGTTCACCTTCATAGCGGACAGGAAATTTGCTGCTAGGCTTCTCTGCGTCTCAGGCCCGTCCAGCTTCAGCGGCAGCTGGCCAGTGAGGACCTCCAGGAGGATGACACCGAAGCTGTAGACGTCACTTTTGTCTGTCAATTGGGATGTCTGCATGTATTCAGGGTCGAGGTAGCCACAAGTACCTTGAACCATTGTTACATACTGCTCTTCATCTGATGGGGCTAAAATGGAGGCTCCGAAATCCGACACTTTGGCCATGTAGTTGTGGTCAAGAAGTATGTTAGAACTCTTCACGTCGCCATGGAGAATTGGGGGTGATGCGTAAGAAGTGAAGTCCCTCAGCAGCTTCATGAACAATCCTTAGCAGGGTGCTGAAAGAGATCTGCAACGTTTGGTTCTTGCCATGGATGAGCCCGAACAATGTGCCATTTGGGACGAACTCGTATACCAACATCGGAACCTCCACTTCAAGACAGCAGCCCACAAGTTTGACAATGTTCTTGTGATTGATTTGAGAAAGTATGAGCATTTCTTGACCAAATTCCTTCTTTTGCCTTTCATTGATAAGTGAACATTTTTTAATAGCAACGGCCATATTATCCTTGACTATCCCTTTGTAGACTATACCATGACCACCTTTTCCAGTGATTCTGCTCTTATCGTAGTTGTCAGTTGCTTCTATGAGTTCAATTTCACTAAATATTGTGAAAGCAAGACCTCTTTCTGACTTCATCTTCTCGAGCACAATCATGCCGCCATGTTGTCGAAAATGCTCCTCAATTCTGTTCAGCTTTCTCTTTTGAAGGATCATGTTTCCCGAGAAGAAGAAAATCATGAGAACAAGAAAGCTGACGGTAAAACCTGCATGACAACATCAGACAAGGGCACTGTCAGAAAACTTATTTTCATTGTTTAAATTAGAAACTAGAAACTTCTTTTCCTCTTTTTATTGACAATATAAACCAATGTGAATCTATATATTATATTAACTTATCTAGGTAATACATATTTAAAAGGAGGCCTCACATTCGCCCTTAAGGCCAACAAATTCCTATGTTAATAAGAGGAAACTGAAACAAAATCAACACTGCTGATACAACAGTCTATACTAAAAAGAAAATACCTGGCTGAACTTGAATTAAAACAAGTAATTTGTACTAAGACACTAAAATAATAGAGTTCA
>LAPY01001079.1:83819-97789 GCA_000970635.1 Eragrostis tef
GCCTTGTCGGTTACGAGGACTATTGAAGGAAGACGATCTCTTATTTCCTTAGATATTTTTCCTACCCTGACTTGTAAAGGGGGTAAGACCCACCTATAAATGTAAACACCCCTCCTCACGAGAGAGGGGTCATGTCGCACTGCTGCCGGTCAAGGACCGAAGGCACACCACCACACATCTCGCCGATACGACAATACAAGAACACACTGGACACAGGGTTATTATCCTTCGGGAGGGCCGAACCAGTATAAATCGTGTGTACCTCTCTTGATTGTTCTTCGTATAAGCAAAACGCTCTACCGAACCAAATATCTGCCGAATATCCCGTTCAATCGGGTGCCGACACATACATTTAGCTACAAATTGCATTTCGCTATGGTAAGCTGATGAAGAGAGCACATCGAATTTGTTAGTTTGAACCCTTCCCCGCTAAATGACGATGCTAGAACTTGGAAACATTCGCCACACATGCCAAAGCATGGTATAACGAATTTGTGAAGATTTATCCCGTGGGAGAAAAAAAATCATGTTTATAAAGAATCCGTTCGTCACCAATAAAGAGGAGCTCAAGCGTTGGATGCGCCCCTTGCACGGATTAGGATCCTCTACTTTTGTAAATGGTGACTTTGTGTGCCTTTGAGTTACTGACACATGAGTATTATAATTTTTAGACCCATATATCAGTTTGTGTTAGTGACTCAAAGCCACACAAAGTCACAGTTTAGAAAGTTAGAGGTATGTCAGTTTGATATGTTACAAATCACTTTGAAGATTGATAGGATATTCCAAAAACTATGCTTGAACGTTTAGAAAACACATCAAGCGGCCAAAGAATAAAAAATGGACTTCAACAACTCATCTCATGAGTGGGCCAAAAAAAACTTCGCATCAACAACTCATCTCAGGTTGATGTCATGCAACCACTATAATAAACCTGAGATCATGTGACTAGTTTAGACCAGGTCTAGCTCAGCGGGTTTCTACTTTATTCTGCCCTCTCCCAATCTTCACAAACAAGTGATCTATGATGACAACACCCTAGGATGCAGAACATGTCATCTCTACGAATGCACCCTCGACATTGATATATAATGTTAATTTAGCTTTGTTAAATTTGTTCAATTTTGAACTAGAAACAGGTTGCCTTAACATAATATACATACATACATACATATATATATATAAGAGAATACTAAGATATATAACATGTCTTAAATTGTAAAGCAAAATCACACCTGGGTGTTTTAGAGTGCTCAAATACCTAATTTTTTTAAAAAAAAATTGCTACAACGCATGAAAAAACATGAAAGTGTGGTATCTTAAGCAACACACTAAATAGGGGAAAATGATTTTTTCCCCAACTTTTCTATCTCATTGCACAAAATATGTTACAACTTAAAGCACACCGTATACCGTATGTGCCGTAAATATATATGAAGAGCAAATCTTGTCTTGTTTGTTCTAACAAAAAAAAGCACCTTATGTACACATCTTGTCGTCAACATGTATAACGGATCAATACATAGGAAAGATTGAGTCTTGACAGAAAGTCTATAGCAACTCTGTTTTAATTACAATGCCGGCACATATACTTTGAAGTATTCATCAGGAACAAATCAACAGAATTGATCTTATGTTAACGCACCAGAAGGAAAAAAATGATCTTATATTGTAACATAGGTGCCGGGCTCGATGGCAATAATGGAACTGTTTTAGCATCTCATTTTAATTTCGATGATTTTTACTATCAATCAACTTATTCTCTTTTATGAGGTGATGCGTGGAACCAATTACGTGCCAGTGTTTTCAAACAAGCAAACACACTGATTTAGATAAAAAAAAAGCCAACATTAGACCATTGGTAGGTCAATCAGTGAGTTTTCTTATTAAAACAAAAGAAGTTTTTATTTGAGATGAAATAATGGTCCAGCTACATCTAATCTTTGTATGTCAAACAACAAGGAGCCAATACAAATAAGCCTTAAAACACATGAAAAATAAGAAAGCATCAATCATCTAGCTCAACACCTGAAACAAAAACTACGATGTCACAATTATTCATTGTTGTTGCAGTCATTTCCCTCTAAAGTTGCTTCTCTGTAAAAAATTATTGTTGCTGCTTTAACAACATTTTCTTCTTTAACTCTGACATGCAAGGTCCTGTGGAGATTCAACGCCACCCCGCGACACTTTCTGTGTGTGATTCAAGTCATGTGCAAGAATTAGATTGTGCGGAGATGATGCACCTACCTGCACTCCATGTGACGCTTTCAATACACTATCCTTGCACATGAACTAAGCCTTGCCTCTTGTCCTTGGCCACCCAACGCGCCAGAGCTTTGTACCCTAGCCTCAACGTGATCACGACAGCAAATAAGTAAATGCCACGTTGGTTTTCTTTAGCACTAAATTTTAAAGGGCTCTAAACAAAGAAAATTTAGTACTAAATAAAGTCTAATGACAAACCTTTTTATAGATGGGTATATCTTTACGAGACAAATCTAATGAGTCTAATTAATCTATATTTTGCTACAGTAATGCTACAGTAACCATCGTCTAATCACGGCTTACTTACCCTTATTAGATTCGTATCGCGAATTAGACCCGAGGTTCTGTAGTTAGTTTTGTAATTAAACTTTATTTAATATTCTTAAATGATAAGATTTTTTTGTTTAGGCCCTTCTAAATTTTAGACCCCTATGAAATGAACACCTCCAAAGTCGGTAAACAACCATGCTCATAGCTTTGATGGCCTCTCATGAACAAAGCATGTTGTAACCACCACAGGCCATTACTGGCACAGACTACACCGGATTTGCCTGTCTCCGCGCTAACACTTGGGAACACAAAGTTGCTAGAGCTTTTTCTACAGTAGACTCAAATGAATGCACTCTGTTTATTTTCTCCATCTAATGATTCAGATTTTTATTATGATACATGTTTGAACCACCGGTATCATGGGAATTATCATGAGTATCATACATATGGGCACAACTGAAAAAAGTGATGGCAGACTTGTAAACTATTTTTATAATTAGGTTTAAAATGTTAGTATTAATGTACTTTCATTATTCAATCAACAATGACAGTGACAGATCTTCGACGTGGTGTCTGTCCGCAGTCTTTTTAGATCGAGGAGAGGGCAAAATTTTCATGCTGCAGTGTACATTCGTTTCCAACTCCTAAATTTTAGTCATCTAACATCAAAGAGAATCTTATCATTTAATAGTATTAAATAATGTTTAATGACAATTTTTTTTGACAGATGTGTGCTAATTTACGAGATGAATCTAATGAGCCTAACTAATCTATATTTTGCTAATGATGCTACAGTAACCATCGTATGCGTCTTAATTACCATTATTAGATTTGTCACGTGAATTAGACCATAGAGTCTGCAATTAGTTTTATAATTAGACTTTATTTAGTACTTTTAAATAACAATATTTTCTTTGATTGTGACCCTTTTAAAGTTTAGATTGAAAACGGGAAGCATGATGAGACTCTACGATGACGAAGGAGTTGAGGACAATTGAGACACCGCACGTTGCTTTGGCCTATTGAAGCGGATCTGACAATGGCATATACAGATAAGGATGATAGCCGTTCGTGTTGACTTCGTGCGTCTGTTTCGATACTAAACAGATCAAATACGGATCAGACAGTGACTTTCCCACATCCATATTCATATTTGTAAACGAATATTGGTCCAAACAGGGCCGCCTTGTTTGGATCCTTTAGCCAGCTAATTTTAACCAACTAAAACATTAGCCAACTAATTTTTAGCCAACTAATGTTTTAGCCAACTAATTTTAGGAGGTACTTGTTTAGATCCCTCACTAATGTCTTTGGATTTTGTATTTTTTGCCTTTTTTTACGTGTTTCTTGGCTTTTTTTATATGTTTAGTCGATTTTAGTAGCTTTGAGGTGACTATGGGCTAAAAGTTTAGGAGTGGGTGGGCTAAAAGTTTAGGAGATTTTAGAAGGTCATGTTTAGATGTAAAATGACTAAAATTAACTAGCTAAAATTTTAAGAGGTGGATCCAACATGGCCTTAATTTTACTAATACCGCTAATTACAAAACTGCCTAATTGAATGGATGATGAGATGAAACCATAATACCTTCCACTATTAGATATTAATATATTATGGTCTACTGTAAAAGTGCTCAATTGCTACTAGACGGTCTCGCAAAGATAAAAAAATATTTGTGATCCATGCGGATCTTTAAATCGAAGAATTAAATCAGCAGCATGTCTTCTCCATCCGTACATCTCCCGTGAACTCATTCTAATAAATAAAATCTTACCGACGTCAAAGTCAAATGCGAGATCTTGCTGAAATGCTGAGTCAAAGACCACCAACCTTCATGGATCAAGGTTTGCAATCTCGAAAAAACCGATAAAATCGAACCAGTTACCGACCAAAACCGACCAGTAACCGAATATGCTACAGTACACAGGTTTGGTTTTTACTGATTACCGGGACGTTTGACAAAACCAAACCGGACCGGTTAGTCCGGTTACCGCGATAACCGACCGGTTTTCATCGGTTTTGAAAACCTTGCCATGGATCCAGCCAAACAGTACCAAACCATCGCCCGGCGCACAGCTGCACCATGCAATGCCCCCCTCGCCCGGATCCTGTCGTTGTGGCCCTCTGCAAACCACATCCAATTCTCCCTGAACGTCGTCGACGCAGCGGCGATATGGTGCCCGATGCGGCCCTAGGCCGCGCCTAGAGATGAGGACCGGAAGAGGACCACCTCCAAACGTTCGGCGCCAGGCCGCATCGCACGAACGTCGCCACGCCTTGTTGTGCGCGTGCACCAGCCACCATACCGCCAGTGCCATATTCCACGGATCTGGCCATCACCTGACTGAGGCCCCGCCGCGGCGCACTGTCCCTTGCCAAGCTGTAGGACGCCGCCGGGACGACGCCTGTAAGATCTTCGGTTATTTGTTATTGGCGTAATTTTCTATTTTCAAACGGGTTAGATATTTCTATGGTTTTTTCCGGCCTCGTAGTGCGCACGCAGTCCTATTGCTCCTGTTGTGAATCTTATACCATGGACAAAAACAAATGAAAATCCAGATTCCGAACTTTCACCTAACTTTTAGCTTAGCTTATCTTAGTACTAATACACTGGAAGTTGCAACTTTTGAGTTCTTCCCGTCAGCAGAAAACCATATGACGCTGGAACTTGGAAACAGTCTCCACTCACCAAACGCGGTAGCGTGATGTTGGTGCAGTGTAACAGTGTTCTGACGTGGGGGAGTGAAACGTCTAGGTGCAACAACCCAACTTTACAATTCTAAACCTGGGGCACGTACGTCCTTGACGGTGCGGAGCCGCGGACGCAAGCACGTCTAGTGGTAACTACCGCGTACAGGCACCACGCCCAGTCGCCACACGCGACTTGGACACTGAACCCACGACGTCCACTGCTAGCACGATGCCAGGATGTTGTTGGACCCAAACTCGAGAGACGAACAGAGAGGTTTTTGCCCATGGCTACAGCACGATGCCAGGATGTTGTTGCAGGAACTACGGCAATGTTGTTCCCAACTCTTGCAAGGGCAGAACCTCCTTATCGTGAGTGCGTAAAAATAGACCAATTACGATTGGAATATACGATGATTTTCTAGCTATTTGCAGCAGGCGATCTGAGCAGAGGAAAAAGTACAGACTGTAGGAAGAACAGGCTGAGCAGAGCAAAGCAGGCAGGCTGATTTTGCACCGTGCTTCGGGGCGCCGGCACCGTGCGCGGCAATCAGCGTCAGCTTCTCCCGCGTCCGTGTGACCCGAGTCGAGGTCGGGCGGTCGAGCCACGCGACTGCTTCGGCCACCTCTGAGCTACACGCGCGGCCGTGCGTTGCGCCCCGGGCGCATCGGAAATCATCTTTTGCGGCCGGCCTGGGATACGGCCCCTATCCTAGATGACGTCACGTTAGCTTCAAGATTCGGAAACAGTCAACTCTCTTCCACCCCGTGAACCCCAGCCACCCACGTGCCCGCTCACTGCGTACGTGACCTCGTTTTGGAGGGGCCGTACGTCCGGCGTGTCGCAAGAAAACCGCGTTGCCGGGCGCATGGAAGAAACGCGACGTCGGCCTGCCCCGAGGATCGGTTCGGATGAAATCTCGCATTCTCGCAGAGCCAAAGAGTTCCGAAAAGACTTCGCAGAAACCCACAAAAAAAAAAGAGTTCCGGGTTCGTAGGCAGTTTTACACACATAAGTTGGATGTTCAAACCACGGGCTCAATGGCTTAGTTTACTGGGCCGACATCAAACTGACCTGCGATCGGAGAGATTTTGGCAGATGGTGACATCGTCGTCCAGCTTGCCTTTTTTTCAAAAAACAAAAAAAAAACTGCTTGCAGCTTCGGCTATGCTGTTCCTGAGTCTCGTAAATATCAAGTAGTATCATATTTGCCACGCAAAAGCTTTTCATGTCTCAGAGATTTATAGAGGGAGAAAAGGCAACCAGAGTCTAAGTTCACAACTGGTATTAGGCTAGCCCTGCCGCATCCATAATGCAGTTGAGCTCTGGAATGTTGCTGGTCATGGAAGAAATCTCTTGTTTGGGCGACGCCGCGGCTGTCATTTTCCTTCTTCAATGCGACATTTAGGTCCTCAATATTATCTCATCGCCAGGGCTTTTTAAACACCTTCGGCCGCTTTGTTGCTAAGCTGGTGTACGGTTTGTTTGGAGGTTGCTTAGTTGCAGGATAGAGGCTTTCTTTTGCGGTTTTTGCATCATTTTCCTAAGCCTATGTGCAATCAGGAATGAAGTGTATTTATCACATCATAATAATTATAGCTACATGTATATCTTTTTTTATGTAGAGGCTGGAATATCTATATAATCCATTTTCTAAAAAAACTCTTATCAACTATCATAATCACGCAAAAACAAACCATATGCAGCTACAATACAAAATTGCAGCTTGCAGATAGAGTATCTAGTAACTTCCAAATAAATGGGATGAGCATGCATGACAAACACTATAGACTGTCTAAAGGCAGAACCAGATTTAGATACAGCTTGTGTCTGAATGTATTATTCACATTTGATAGCATCCCAGGCATGTCAAATTTCTAGTGGAGTACGTCATATATTTTAATTCACCTAGCATAATACGAGATCCTGGGATTTATGGACATGATCTCACCTTCCTGAGTAGGATACCTAGTAGTAGTGATATCTATTTCAAAGCCGGTAGTAGATGCATCATCAAGAAGGCTCTCAAACTCTGCATCCGTGACTTGTACCCATGGATGCAGCGAAAGCTTCCTCAACCTGCCGAGCTCCTCGGCGACCTCCTTCATGGTGGGCCTGTTGACACCGAACATGTCCAGACATTGCTTGGCTAACTCTGCAAGTCCCATGACCAGTTCACTGCTCTCTTGGTCCAAGCTCGTCACCAAGAATGCATCCAGATTGTTCTCCTTCATAGCAGACAGGAAATTCGACGACAAGCTTCTCTGTGTCTCAGGCCCGTCGAGCCTCAGTGGCATCTGGCCGGTGAGGACCTCGAGAAGGATAACACCAAAGCTATAGACATCGCTCTTGTCTGTCAATTGGCATGTCTGCATGTATTCAGGGTCAAGGTAGCCGCAGGTACCTTGAACCATTGTTACATACTGCTCTTCGTCAGATGGGGCTAAAATGGAGGCTCCGAAGTCCGACACTTTGGCCATGTAGTTGTCATCGAGAAGGATGTTGGCAGTCTTCACGTCGCCATGGATGATTGGTGGAGATGCGTATGAGTGGAGGAAATTGAGCCCCTCAGCTGCTTCGTGAGCAATCCTAAGGAGGGTGCTGAATGAGATCTGCAGCGCTCGGTTCTTGCCATGGATAAGCTCGTACAATGTACCGTTTGGGATGAACTCATAGACCAACATCGGAACCTCCACTTCCAGACAGCAGCCCACCAGCTTGACGATGTTCTTGTGATTGATTTGAGAGAGTATGAGCATTTCCTGACCAAATTCCTTCTTTTGCCTTTCGTTGATAAGTGCACATTTTTTAACAGCAACTGCCATACTGTCCTTGACCATCCCTTTGTAGACTGTCCCGTTGCCTCCTCTCCCAATAACCCTGCTCTTATCGTAGTTGTCTGTGGCTTTTATGAGCTCAGCTTGAGTAAATACCGTGAAAGACAGGCCTCTTTCTGACTTCATCCTCTCAAACAGAAGCAGTCCTCCATGTTGGCTAAAATAGTCCTGCTTAACTTTGTTTAGTTTCCTCTTTTGAAGGACCATGTATCCGAAGGAGGAGAAAATCATAAGAACAAGAAAACCCATTGTGACTCCTGCATAACAATGTCAGTTGTCAGGAAACCTTTTCTCTTGTTAGATAAGTACAAGACAGTACTGTTAGTCCGGATTGCTATATCTAAATGTAGTTTCTTCTTAATTTAATGGTTTAGTAACTGATATTAGGGCCTTACCTATTATTAAGTTGGTGTCAGGATTGCATGAGTTGCTATGCTTGGAAAACTTTCTTCCTGCTCCACAAGAACACCGGTACCCTCCGATTGTATTGTGGCAAACGCCACCTGAAGGGCATGGGTTGCTGATGCATTCATTGACATCTGCAGTGAGATGAGAAAAACAAATTAAGCACGTACGACAAACTCAATGTTCAGAGGCTAATTATATATGTATATAGGTAGCTATATAAGTTAAGAATAATTCATACCTTTGCATCCATCTGGGAGATAGGGGTTGCCTTGGTACCCTTGGGAGCAATTGCAAACGTAGCCCGGCGCGTTGGCAGCATCCACGCACACGCTGTTACCGCTGAGGCACGCGTAAGTTCCCGTCTTGTTCCGTCTGGCGACCTCGCACGACACCGCCGCGGTCCCGTTACTTATCGCCCAGTCAATCAACACAGGTGCTTGTCCGTGGTTTGTGTCGTTGAACTTGGACGTGGTGACGTACGCGGTGCTGAAGTTGAACGCCGCCTCCTCCATCAGTACTGCGTAGCTGCACCGGCTGAACCTCCAGACCTGGCTTGTGTTGTATGTCCTGTCGAAATGGACGCCGTAAGAGTCCATCCCTCTGGGTATTGCCGTCTGGCAGCAGCCGATGCCGGCGCAGGCGCCGTCCGACGCCCTGGTGCATGTCGCGACGCACCCGCTCTGGTAGCCCGTTGCGTTGTTGACGCCGATGTAGGCGAGGGTGCTGCACCCAATGACGGTGAACTTGTTGTGGGTGTTGGAGAATCGGAACGGGGAGCCTCGAGCGTTCAACCCTGAGCGCCATTCGCGGTCCATGACCCCGGTGGAGGTGTTGTAGCAGTCACTCGCCATGCGATGTAGCACCCGCATCGTGCCACCAGTCAATGAAACGTCGAGCAGCTCCGCAACGCCCATAATCGGCTTGGAGATGCCGTCTTGGACTCGGCAGCTGACGCTAAAGTCTTCTGACAATGAGCAGTTCACGCCGATGCCGAACGGGTACGGTATCTCAACATCGCCACACTTCTTTTGACATTCAGGGCCAGGAATGGCAGTGGCAGGGGCATGCTGCGCCGCGAGAAGAAGTAGAAGAACAAGGCCAAGCTGCAGAATACGCACTAATTCCATGCTCCTCACCTGGATAAGTAACTTATAAATCATTATACTGCAAGTATGCAGAATCGTAGATAAAGGAACTAAACGGCTGAATAATTTGAGTAAAATTGATCTGAAATATAGGGAAAATTCAGTTTTCGTCGAACAGAATGCGTACCTTTGGGGGTTTATTTTGCCGCGAGGGGAATTCTTCCCCAGGACGATCAGCAGGGGAATCGAACCTTGCAGATTGCTTATCAAGCTGTTGTTTGTGTTCTAACGAAGAAATCACCGCATGCATATAGGCTATATATATACGGAGACAAAAAAGAAATTAGATGACTACATCCTCGACATGATGATATATTAACAGTCAGGTTCTTCAAAATAATCGGTTTTCCAAGTGCGCACACGTTCATACTAGTCCCGTTCTAAATTATACCAAAACTAGTGGAAACCCTGAGCACGTTTCTTCTCCTCTTCATATTTGTTAGTTAAATATTATCTACTTTGTGGCACGTTGAGTAGAATCGTTTCCATCACAAATTGAGAGGAAGTTTCAAGTTTTTGAAAGCTTCTCTTCACTTCACCTCTTTTTTTTTATGGAAACTGGCACGTGTTTTTTTGCCTTTTTTTTTAATTAAGCTCCTCTACTTTTCATCTAAGCGCGGGAACTTAGACCAGTCTCCACCCAACAACCTGAACACGTGAAGAGTAGCGTGTGTTGTTATTCTCGTTCTTCGGAGAACCAAAACCGCGCACCCCGTCTAGTTGCGATATGAAAATCCAACTGTCAGGAGCATGACGCCGCCGGTACGGACGCATCTAATCAACGCGCGAGAGCGGCGGTCCGTGCGCACGATTTTCCTCAGAAAAATGACAAACCTGAACCTGCCATTGAGAGCGGATTTTCTCACCACCAGATAAAATGATGGGTTAATCTGGACCGCTCATCTAAGATATGCACGATCTATATTATGGAAGAACGACCCAGCTTAACCTCTCAACTTAGATACCCCTCTATATAATTAAGCCACCGCCATCCAAATTTTCTCCCGCCTCTTCCTTTTCTTGGGCGCGTCGTTCGCTTGGGCAAAGTCATGAATGCACGTGGTAAGAACGGAGTCCTAACAGTCAGCCAACCACTATGGTAGGATCCATATATTTTTTTCCTTCATCTTATGCACATGGTCCATGGTTCATGCAGGGAGTAAGATATGAGAGATTTTGCATAAACTTAGAGGTTGTTGGGCAATGATTCGGATTATGCAAAAACAATTTTTGCACAGAATTCTAAGGCAAAACAACTTTTCTGGCTTATTTCGAATTGTCTGTCAAAATAGCTTATCCAATGAGGTTTCTTGGCAAAGCAATTTGTCCACACTTTGTGTACCATATTCAAATAAATATAATTGCATAAAAGAAATTAAAAAATAGGTCGATGACTACTAATAAGATCACTGGATTAGAACCTTTTTTAAAAGATAGGTTTGCAAAATATAGTCAAAGATGGTCTAATTTCAGAAATTTTGTCGAAATGATCACAATAGTGTAACCGGTTCATAATTAGGCGTCCGGTTTGTAAACTATGATTTTTCTAAACAAGCATAAGTGGTGATATCTGATGGGCTCACCTCTGGGGGCGTGCCTGGAGATAATTCATCAAACTCTACAAATTGTAGCTTCTGCTCACAACTTCAAAACTGAAAAAGATTCCCTTAATTTGTTTCGTAGTGGAGGTGTTTGGCAATTGTGCAACATAAGTAGAAGCAGGGGCATAAGCCTTGCCAAAAGCCCCCTTCCTATAAAGCAAACTTATACATTAACTCATGATTCTATCATAACTTATTGTTAAACTTTTATCTAATTATTTTCTCAAATTTACATAATAAACTTCTATTTTAATTTTTAGCAAAACTAAATATACTTATATCCAACTTTTTACTTCATGAGGCCCGGATACGTTAGGTTGGGTTTTTTGTGTTTTCTCTACTTCTGTTTTGGATGAGCATGCGGTTTTCTAAAAAAAATGACGTTTTTCAGCCGTATAGTTCAACGTGTGAACGGTGCGAATTGTCGCCGGCTTGACGACCGGCGTGAAAGTTTCACTAAAATCCACGCCAGTGCCATACGTGAATTCGTGGACAACCCAGCTGGCCCTCTATCACTCTCGAGGCTGCCATATCAGGGTTCAATGGCTTAGTTCACTGGGCCAAAATCAAACTGGCCTGCGATCCAAAAGATTTTGGCTCATGGTTACATCATGCTTGCAGCTTCAGCATTGTTATTAGACCCAAAAAAGAAAGCTATGTTCTTCCTGAGTCACGTATCAATTATCATTTTTTGCGAACACTAAAAGCACTTTGTGTCAGAGATCTATAGGATGAGAAAAGGTTCAGAGTCTTAGTATCAATTATCATTTCTGCAGATGGAGTATGCAGTAACTTGCAAATGTGGCGAGCAGAGAACAAACATTACAGGCTGTAACGGAAGAAATAGATTCGGCTAGAAACTGTGTCTGAATGTATTTTGTACACAACTACACATTTGCATACATCACAGGCCGCAAGTGCCCAGCTTGTCGAATTTGTGATGGAGAGTACATCATATATTTCAAATCACCTAGCATAATACGAACTTCCTGGATTCATGGGCATGATTGCACCTTCCTGCATACGATACCCAGTAGTAGGAACATCTATTTCAAAGCAAATAGTTGATGCACCCCCAAGAAGGCTTTCAGACTCCATTTCTGTAACCTGCACCCAGGGATGCAGCGAAAGCTTTCTCAGCCTACCGAGCTCGTCCGCGACCTCCTTCATGGTAGGTCTGTTGTCGCCGCACATGTCCAGGCATTGTTTGGCTAACTCTGCGAGTCCCCTGATCAGTTCACTGCTCTCCTGCCCCTGTATATAGCTCGCCAATAGTGCATCAAGGCTATTCTCCTTCATGGCTGACAGGAAATTTGACGAAAGGCTTCTCTGCGCCTCAGGCCCTTCCAGCTTCAGTGGCACCTGGCCGGTGAGGACCTCAAGAAGGATGACACCGAAACTGTAGACATCGCTCTTGTCCGTCAACTGGCATGTTTGCATGTATTCAGGGTCGAGGTAGCCGCAGGTCCCTTGAACCATTGTTACATACTGCTCTTCGTCGGATGGGGCAAGTATGGAGGCTCCGAAGTCTGAAACTTTGGCCATGTAGCTGTCGTCGAGAAGGATGTTGGCAGTCTTTACATCACCATGGATGATTGGGGGAGATGCGTATGAATGCAGGAAGTTCAGTCCTTCAGCGGCTTCGTGAGCAATCCGTAGCAGTGTGCTGAAAGAGATCTGCAGAGCTCGGTTCTTGCCGTGGATAAGCTCATACAGTGTGCCATTTGGGATGAACTCGTAGACCAGCATCGGGACCTCCACTTCAAGACAACAGCCCACCAGCTTGACGATGTTCTTGTGATTGATTTGAGAGAGTATGAGCATTTCCTGACCAAATTCTTTCTTTTGCCTTTCGCCGATCAACGAACATCGCTTGATCGCAACAGGCATGTTGTCCTTGACCATCCCTTTGTAGACTGTCCCGTTGCCTCCTCTCCCAATGACTCTGCTCTTATCGTAGTTGTCTGTGGCTTTTATGAGCTCAGCTTCAGTAAATACCGTGAAAGAGAGGCCTCTTTCTGACTTCATCTTCTCAAACAAAATTAGGCCTCCATGTTGGCTAAAATAGTCCTGCTTAACTTTGTTCAGTTTCCTCTTTTGAAGAACCATGTATCCGGAGAAGGAGAAAATCATGAGAACAAGAAAACCGATTGTCACACCTGCATAACCATATCAGTTGTCAGAAAACTTTCTTGTTAGATAGTACAGACCACTGTTTGTCAGTCCAGATTGCCATAACGAAATGTACTTACATAATTTAAGAGCATAGTTTAGTAACTGATGTTGGTGTTACCTATTATTAAGCCGGTGTCAGCGTTGCATGAGTTGCTCTGCTTGGAAAACTTTCTTCCAGCTCGACAAGAACACCGATACCCTCCGATTGTATTGTGGCAAACGCCACCTGAAGGGCATGGGTTATTGATACATTCATTGACATCTGCAGTGAGATGAGAAAAACCAATTAAGCACGACAAACTCAATGCCCAGAGGCTAATCATTATGTTAGCAGAAATTGCAGAACGTGCATCCACGTCGGCGTACGTAGCTAAGAAGAATTCATACTGTTGGAGTGTGTTTGGCCCATACAGAGGCCTATGTGTGTTGGATATATATACCCACCCATCTAGGGTTGGAGGAATCAATTCGGCTAGTTCAATCCTAACTCTAACATGGTATCACAGCCACCTCTTTCTCTCGTCTCCCTCCCTCCTCAACCCTAACCCTAGCCGCCGCCGCCGCCACCATGGCCGGCTT
>LAPY01001080.1:21138-31238 GCA_000970635.1 Eragrostis tef
CCGCCATGTCGCCGGCTTGGAGATCTGGATCGCGTTGTGGAAATTGACAGAAAGAACCCTAATTTTGGATAATCGCGATCCAACATTTTGCAACTTGCTCCCTGGTTTGGGTCGCGACTATTAATCGCGATCCAATATTTTTCACATAAGCCCTCGTAATTTCCTCAAATAATCTCCGGGTCTCGTTCTCCTCTACGTCTCGACGATCCGCCGGCGCCGCCGATTCAGCGGAGTTCAAGCGCGCGGACCGAAGGAGATTCGCCGGCTCCGATGTGCGCGGCGTCACCCGGGCTGGGACATCTCGGGTCGGGCTAGCCGGACGGGTACTGCCCCACCACCGTGAACCCCGAGGACGCCCGACCGACGCGATACTGCGCGCACGACGCCAACGGCGGCGACGTCTTCCGTCCTCTGCGGCACGGACCTCGGCCGCCGGGGCGAGACGCCGTTGCCTGTTGGGGAACCGGGAAGGCCACCGCGTCGACACGCTCCTCAACCACGCCGCCGAGGCGCTGAAGAGGCTTTTGCTTCGCTTCGTCGGAATCGCGTGCCGAGGCCCGCCCGGGGCCTGGACGCCGTCGGCAGGGCCCGGTCGTCCCATTGGCGTTCGTGCGCCACCATGTCGTGTTCTCAGGACGCCCCGTTAAGCCGGCGGTGTTGCTTGTGAGTGGAGTGGAGCTTCTGTTCTGCTGTTGACGAAACGAGATAAACGGATCTGACGAATTACAGGCAGCAACGTGGAACCGGATCTGGATGTTTGTTGGCTGAATGCCGCTAGTTTCATGACAGGAGCATTCTGGAACTAATAATTCCAAGAGGCATTCTGACACGGTCATAGCTTCACTCGTGACTATGCAGAGGTTCAGCATCTCACTTGGGACATGGAAATTGCTTTAGTGAATACAAGAGGCCAGAGAGCAACCAACCACACCTTTGATTGATAAAGTGACGTGTAAGAAACAACATTACATGAACTATACAAAATCACCACCCTTCTATGAGCTACATACATCCGTTCCCCATATAAATCCACAGAAGTACCATTGCTGGTGTCTGGTTACCAAGTTAGCAGCTTCCCCTTTTCATCTCACATTTGAAATGCAGTTCAGATAAGTTCTCTACAAATCAATCCATCTCCAAGTATCACAGCTTCTATGGAACCACCAAGACAGAATCACGGGTTTCTAGTTCACGGGACGGGAAGATAAATTACGGACAGCAGCACAGATGCCAATTCGAACTTAGCAATGTGTTCGTGGATGGACAAGCCTGAACAGCACGTTCCCATTGCGTTGAAGATGCACAGGAGACATCAGAACCAGAACACATGCAATAACTTCTGTCAACTAGAGGCTGCAAAAGTTTAACTGGTCCCAGAAGATCCAAAACAAAGCGATGCAGCTCTTGTTGCTACCAGGAAACACGCAGATGCACACAATAGCGTCACCACTGACGGTAAAAACCCCAAGATAAAGGGAAACCTTACTTAAGATGTTCTATCAAAAACAGAAGCTGCCCATGCTTGTACTGACTGTTGTAGAATGATATTCATTGTAATTCAGATAACTCCAGAAACGGGATAGGCCAAGCTCCCCGTATTTGGAAGACTTCGAATGTAGAATAAACAAATCTTTGATGTTACTCTCAAACTTCATTCTAATTGCATCCACCTGCACCGAAAAGCATGTGTGATAAAACTGATATGAATGGAAAGCCTTCTAACACTAGCAGTCTAGCAGATGATGCTTGTAGTGAAGATGATATTTGGAGGTATGGGAGCTAAAAAACCCTGCTATGGGTAACAGTGTACACTCGACAAAGATTTAGTGGATTTCAGCAACCAATGAATCAGTGAATCTGTTACATCCTACAGTAGTGTGACAGAACAGAGGGATTTCATTGCTGACAATTAGTATCAAACAGTTGGATCTACATCGAGGATAGTGGCATTAACAGGAAACTAACACTACACCACTTGGAACATTCTTTCAACCAATACAGCTTCATAGAACTAATACTAGATGAAGTTTGAAACAGCATACGCAACACATAATAAAAAATCAAACAATGTTCTTTAACTAGCACACTGCGGTTGAAAGGGAACCAACACGGAATGCAACATACTACAAAATGAAAGTAAATTAGGCATATGCAACCGAGCGAATACCTGAGAGAAGTTTATAAGAGAATGCAGATCACTAAGCTGATTTTCTGATAATTCAGAAATGCCACCAAGACTCTGAAAACATGATCGTAGCTCCGATGCCTGCTGCAGTATGCTTTTGATTATGGCGGCAACTGGTTTTGTCTCATTGGATAAGAAACATCTGAAAAAAAATTGTCATGTTAAGTGACAATAAACATACCAATCAATGAAATAACAATTGCTACTTTGTAAAGCGCACTTTCTATAGTCCATTCACAGTATGTGTAATCATCGACAGTCTCTGAGACACAACTTTAGCCACTTAGTCTTATATTTACAAAACCAGTGGAATTATGAAAATATGTTTTAGAGAAATCCCCAAAACATCATACTTGCATAACCAATATAAATACCAGCGCAGATAGCTACAGTGAAAGGAAATCAGATACTACATAATAAAGGGAAAAGAGAAAGAAAATAAGCTTCTTTTTGACACACACAAAAAAAAAACTTAGAGGTACAAGTCTTTGCCGCACCAGTTAGGCAGTTATGAATCAATCCTAACCCCAATTGGATATAAGTAGGTAGCCTACCTCCATTTTTCTGTTTGATGTACTAATCAACGGCTTCAGATAAAAAGTGGAGGTGGTAATACAAAGTTGAGTAGCCAAAAGCTAATATGATAGGCCAAAATTGTAGACTTCAAATAAACTACATAATATTGTGCTGACAGCAATGAATGCCACTGCTACATAACCAAGAAAAATATGAAGTAATATCAAATACGAAGTAATATCTTCTTCGCAAATTTCTGTTTGCCTTCATTTGAACTATTATATTAAAGAAAAAAAAACGATGCCATCAACTAGAAAATAATTCTCCGTGTGGAGAGGTCTTACTCACATGTGAAGTGCATCAGTAACATAACACATATGCACATACTCGAGGTCCAACATATCCCTCACCTGTCAATAATAATAAAAGATCAATATTCAACCAGTTTACGAGTAAATAAGGATAAGAAGCCTAACGAAACATCTTAAGAGTTATATTGACTGAATAAATATACCTGATCTTTAAGGGATTGTTGGAACCGACACCATGATATATCAGACAAATGGCAATGGAGATACTGCTGTAGTGTGGACAGGAAGTGATAAACTTGGTGTCTGGATAAAGTCGTAAACATAAAGATAGTTAATGCCGACAAACATACTGATTAAATAAAACTACATATTGCAGAGGAGTAGGCAGAAATATTCTTGATATGGGTACCTCACTTTTATCACAAAGTTCAACTTCTTCAATATATCAGGTCTACAATGCCTAGAGCGACTGGTTAACTGTGTCAACTCCTGCAATGGATTATCAAGGATAATCATATCTTCAACATTCATTGGTCTCAAAAAAAAAACTTCAACATTCATAGCAAACACATCTCACAATACCAAAGATAAGAGCCTTATGCAAGCCCATAAATGGCTAGATCTGTTACCACAAGGAAAACGAAAAGAAGGCACTTATAGTAGCTACTCTACAGGGAAATTAAGATCAAAATCATTAGATGTCATTTTTCTCTTATCAGACATTAAAAATCATCTACTGTACTTCAGTCCACAAGAAATAATAACAGAAGTACATGTGAGTGAATTAGATACTGTATATAAAACAACAATGAAGAAAAGGTACCTTCAGAAGTCGCCATACTTCAGTTAGTGAAAAAACTGCAAACCTGACTTGAAGAAGATAGCAGAATATTTCAGCATATATTTTAAGTGTGCCATCTGTAATGACTATATTCACCGGCCAATCAGCTTTATAACCCAGCAAGATGTCATCCAGTATGTCAATACCTGACAATGAGGAATTAGGCAGTGAATAATTTGAGAGGCAGACCTTCAGAAATTAGACCACAGGCGTAGTAGATACAGAACCCGAAATGCAACCATTACCACTTGCAGAGGCATGAAAAGAAACTGCCGGCTGTCTCATGTGTATAAACAATCTTTCCTTATATGGGTCAGAATCACATGAAGATCTCTGCAAAGCCAAGTCCATCAGCCCTTGGATCTCCACCCTTTTCTGCTCAGATTTAACGAAGGACCACTTCTGCACAGGGAGTTCAAAGTTGCGAGGATTTCATGCAGCTAAATATGAGTACATGGCTGTGACTAAAATAATATGGTAGAGACGCAGTACCTTACGATAAATAGAAATAATAAAGGTGTCTGCCCAGTCAGCTAATTCCATGAAATGGTACCGCCGCAGAGCTAATAAATGTCCACGAAGATCAAACCCCTCCTCAAGCAACTTCATCGTGAAGCTGCTAACATATTTATATCTTTTAAAGTTAAGGAACAAGAGAGCTTGGGAGAACAACAGCTTAAATCATAACCCAATAAGAATATATTTTTCAGGAAAATAACAATAGCTTAACTATCTTTTGTCACAAGCTTTGAAGTTCTTACAGAAGTAGTAGGAGAACAACACTAGTGGTAAAGTGGTAACTATATATGATAGGTTTATTTTTTCAAATAATAATTATGCTAGCTACCCAATACTCTTACCGTCTTACACAGCAAATGATCCAAATAAGACAAGAAAGCTATTAGAAGAAAATAGATCACATCGTAGTGTTCATGAAAATTGAGCCTTTGTCCTTCCAATGTTTTTCGTCACTATGGATTTCAATACAACACACTATGAAAACTATCGAACACCGAAATTTCTAAACCCAGGAGAGGAGTAATTAATTACTTTTTCTGTACGGTATGTACAGTAGCAGTACAATGACTGCGCATGCAAACATAAAGATGAATCTCAACAAAATACCAAACATTATGAGGATACTGAAGTAAAACTTCTTGTATAATGCACTTGTCAATAACTATATCAAGTGGCATGTCAGATTGAGAATAACGATCTCCAACTATTTTTTCTTTTGATTTAGCAGTATATTCTAATGATTTCTCCCAGAGTGCCCCACCAGAGCCCTCTTCCTGAAGATTTTCTCTTGCTGCCATTTCTCCTGAGGAAGCAAGGTCTGCCTTGCTTCTCGCCTTAGCAAGTTTGCTAGAACAATCAGGTTCGCTGGAAGTATGGGAACTGGACTGTACAACTGTTGCAGCTCCTGATACAGACTCGTCAGGGTAGGATGTGCTCCTTCCACAATATACTTCACATGGATCTTTGACTGATTCAAAATCAAAGCTGCCAAGTGCTCGGTTTTTACTGTTTCCATGTAAGTCACTCTCCGCAAAACGACAAGCTGCATTCTTCAATATGGGGTTCAAGTTGAAATTGTAAGGAATACTAGTACTCCATGGCTGATTTATCTTGCTAGACTTCTGGTAATCTTTACTGTTTTCTATTCTCGGAGGCCCTGATTCTGAATAAAACGGATATACTGTATTATCATGTAATACTTGCTCTTTTACATTTTTATTATCAGCGTATAAAACCTCACCAGATGAATACATTTCCTTAAAGGAGCTACTGAATGGGTTCTTTAGAAACCTCTCGAATGGCAAATTAGCAAGGTGATAGTCCAGTTCTAGAGCATCAGGAACCATACTATGTTTAAAATCCTGAGATTGCCTAGGAACATCTCTGCAACTCAAATCTTTCTGATGTTCATCAATAGGGTTTGAAGGATTTATCCCATGTCGGACAGGACTGGTTTGAGACGAAAGAAGCTTTCTGGTCACCAAGGACCATTTTCCTTCACCTGTACAGTATGATGAAAACATTGAACTAGACAAATTATCACAAGCTGTAGCACTCTCAACTTCAATGTCATCCATTGAACTATAAGACGAGCATTCTGAAGATTCTAGTGGATCCACTTTATCCGAAGATTCTTGTGATGTAGAAGAAGCATCATTATCTTTCTCATCTGCAGCCCTAACGTAAAAAAGGAGAAAATCAGACTAGAACAAGGTTGAGGCTTATGATGGCCGTTGTCTACATTAGACATACATCATGTAGCCACGTACTAATACATAGAAATAGAGAAAAACTTATGAAAGTTGCAACATTGAATCCCAATCTGGAACACAGGGTTATCATGTTACTGCAGGAATTTAAATGTTCCCTGCCAAATTTGTGCCACAGGATCTCAAGACTCAAGATTGATAGCAAACTAACAATTGCAACAAAGGTGGGTTGAGGACATACATATTGCAAGCTAATGCAGCATCACTGTCTCCATAGAATAGTTCAGCATCTGAAACTGATGTTTCAAGATGGTCCGTCCTTACATGTAAGAAGTCTGACGCAGCATCAAAAGGAATCACCTGAAGAATAAACTTTGTTACATTGTAGGATACAAAGCTATTCGCAAACAGAAGCAAAGATGGTGTTGAGCATATAATGGTTTGACACCGCCCAGAATAAATTCAGCAAACTGCTGGGGAAGCCAGTATTCTAGAACTTGTAAGAGCAAAACCCAGGCAAGAAGTAAATGCTGGAAATGAAAGCAAAGTGTAATTCAGTTATTGTAACTAGACCTCTATATTTGAGAAGAAGTGCTCAAGCTTCTCCATCATCAACTTGTACATAGCATTTCTTTGACATATTACTGCTTCCACACTGCTTTTTGAGAAAGAAAATGAGTTCACTGACGACTCAATTGATGCATCAAACCATGGGAGAACTCCCTCCAGATGAATGATCTTATGAGAGGCAAAAGTATCTGCTCCAGAAGCAGAAATATTGCATGACTTTAGAAGCTTCATGAGCACTTGGAGCTGCTGCCCAGTACGTAGAAGAGGATCACAGATCTCTTTTAGGAAGCATGGAGCAGATATATGATTTCGTCCCTGTTCACAGAAGTACATGAGGACCGGCCATATATTTAGATCTAAGTCACAGTTAGCAACATTAAATAAAGGTAAGTAGGCTTAGATTTGTGTTGGAATAGATCATATATTTGGGATTCTGATGTAAAATAAATCAAATTAATTGATGAAGAAAATTTACACATAAAATTTCACAGTTGAAGCTTCAGAAACAAGTTAGTATTTTTACCTTCAAGGACAAGAGGGTGAAATCATCTAGTGAATGATAAGAATCTCCTTGATTTTGCTTATCTTTATCTTGCATTATGAGAAATTCCTCATAAGGGTCATCGATACAAGCCCGGTAAATCCATGACTTAATGAAGTTGAGGTATGGCTCACAGGAACGAATGAATAAGTATTTCAGAAGTCCATAGTGAACTGGGTCAGAATCCTAAAATAGAATAAAATAGAGTGAAAAAAAATAACTACAGGACATATCAGATAAAAAAATAAACTTGAAGCATAAAAGCATAAATTTCTGTCATCAAGTTTTACAGAAATACTGAGTTAAATACACTCAATTTTGCGGATACACCATACAAGCAGTCAAGCAGCAAGTAGTGATTTAAAAATAATTAAAACCAAGAGCTCAAAGATGAAAAAGTCAAGTGGAGTGGTACACCCATGAAAGGAATTATGCTCGCCCAAGCAAATGAAGTTCCATTAGAGTACTTAAAGAGGAAACTTCATTAACTCTTTCAAAATTCCCCTCAGAATCAATAAATCAATAAACCTCAGCCCAATCAGGTCCACCTGAAGTGAATTTCGCAAGTTCAGAGGGATTACATCTACGTCACTAAACTACCTGAATATAAGTAGATGCTACCTCTAGCTAATGTATGGGATGAATGCTGCAACTCTTGATGAATGTGAAATGCGCAGGTTGATTACCGTGCACAAATCCAAGGTAGCGCACAGTTAAGAAGTTTCTTTAGAATTTATATCATCAAATCATATGAATACGTAGTGTTGAGTATAAAATCATAAGATGATGGCTTACACGAAGATGGACATACAGATAGGAAAGCAAATCTGTGCCCCGTGGGAAATTCTCAAACTCCATGTTTGCATCGGTATTCAAACCTTCCTCACACAATGTAAGACCTGCAAACTTTGGAAAACAAATATTTCCCAGGGACTTAAGATGCCTTCTTAACTCCTCTGTGTGGAGATAAACTTCCAGAAGAGTCACTTCAGAAGTAGAATTACAACTAGCTCGATTTGAAGGAATAGCAGAATGCCCCACTGAACGCCTCAGCTTGACTGACGCAGGTAATGTATTCAAGGAACAGAAATAGCCTTCGAGAACCTTCTCAACTGCTGCTGCAAATGCTTGGTTTACTAGAGTGTATGGCCCATGCTGCTCACTGTCTTTATCATCAGCATGTTCTTGTTGTTCTCTGCTTGTACGGTTTATTTCTCGACTTTGGATAAGGTAAAAGTGGACAAATTTGCAAAGGAAGAAAACCGCAAGACCTGTCGAGCGTATAGATTTGAGAATACGTCCCACAGATGTAGTGCTGGATGAACGTGACCACACATTTGCCACACGGTTCGAGGTCCTGTCTGCCGGATTTGAGGCGAACAAGACAGAAAGCTCCTCAATCTCGTCTAATGATGATTTGACACCACACAGCGCATGTAACGCCAAACGAACCAAAGCATCATCCTGCAGAACAGATGTGATCCACACGCTCATCAGTATCACAATGTGAAATAGGAACAGACTAATTAGTTTGGTATTACCACTCAATTCTTTCCCTTCAAATGGCACAAATGCAGAATCATGTGAAAGGTAGCGGATCCAACAACTAAAACCTCAATGCACACAGAGGATTCCCCTGAAAATGTTCCCCAAACTAGCGTTTCGACCTCTACAACTCCCAATTTTATTACAACATTTTTTTTCCAGGACGGGGGGATACCCCCTGGAATTTCGTTACAATTTTATTACAATATAAGCAGGGTTTCTTATGTCTAACAAAATGACACCGAAACAAGCTGGATTGAGAGGTAGATTTCACTCACGGTAACCGACGCGAGCTCGTAGATCGGCTCCTGGCGGGGGCGCCCTCCATGGTCGGAGATACGAGTGGCTCCGCTCTCGGGGGTGATAGTCTCCCAGCTTCCCGGCGGCGTCCAGGGTCCGTCGACGCGGAGGGTGGCGAGCAGCGACGAGAGGCTGGGGGCGGGGGGCCCCCCCCACCTTCTTCCCCACGCCAACAGAGATGAGGAGGAGTAGGTAGAGACCAAGGTAGTGGTGTAGCCCGGCTCAGAGGGATGGCCGGCGGCGAGGTGCGGATCGGCGCCTCGACGGAGGGGTGACAACTCCGGCGAGGGAGTGGGAAGGTTGGTGAATCGGAGAGTAAATTTGGAAATGGGATTTCGAAATTGGAGCGAGCCCATGGACATTTTCCCGGGTTTGTTTTGGGCCGAAACAAGCAGTATGCATCTTGTTTGGGCTACCAACCCAGGGTTGAATTCGGCCCAAATCGCAGCGAGGACCCCTCGCAACATGTGGTCCGCAGGCCGCAGCTCTCATGTTATGCCAGCTTGACGGCCTGAAGTGATTTCAGGCTTGTTGCCTCTCGTCGTGTCAGCACATTGATTTGGGAGGGAAGAAGTCTGTTATGCCTCCCTTATTTTTATTGGTGTCTGATTTTCCTCTTTGTATTATAAAATCGGATAAGTTGACTCCTTTAACTCTTGAAACCGGATTTTTTTCCTTCTTGACCGGTTTTGGGATAGCGGTTTTGACCAAGTCAACATGTCAGACCCACGTGTCATTGATCCAAAACGGCGCCGACATGTAGGACCTACTTGTAAGTGACCCAGCTCGAACATGTGAGACCCACTTGTAGGTGACCCATCTCGAACATGTGGAGCCCACTTGTAGGTGACCCATCTCGAACATGTGGAGCCCACTTGTAAGTGACCCATCTCAAGCCAACAGTTGGGTCACATACAAGTGGGCCCCACATGTTGGTGGTTTTTTGGTCACTTACACCTGGGTCTCACAAGCTGACTCGGTCAAAACCGCTATCAAAACCGGCTAGGGAGGAAAAAAATCCGGTTTCAAAAATTGAGGGAGTCAACTTACCCGGCTTTGTATA
>LAPY01001080.1:42650-52837 GCA_000970635.1 Eragrostis tef
CGAGCCGCGGCGAGCCCCCGCCTCCCCTTGCCGCGTTGCGCCGCCCTGTCGTACATCGCCGCCTGACGAATCGACGCAGCGTCGCGCCTCCGCCTCCCCTGCCTCCTGCGCGCAGACGTCATGGGGCCGCGCCTCCGCACCGGGAGGCTGTCCTGCAGCTCACCATGGCCGTCGCCGCCTCCTCCAGCTGCGTCAAGGCCCGCCACACTCCATCCAGGCACGAGGACGGAGCTCGGGGTGGTGTTCGTTTGTGCAGAGAGGAAGAAGGGGGGAAGGATGAGTGACTGACGGGGGGGACCCACAAATCTAGGGGGTTGGATGTAGGAGGTATTGCTGGAGTTGGATGCACTTTCTGAGGGACTCAAATGTAGAGGCCATACCCTATGTAGGGGCTTTGATTTAGAGGCTCTGGAGATCCTCTATGCGCGGGCCGCCGGCGAGCTCTCCAGCCGCATCTAGAAGCCCCTAGCTGATACTCCTTCTAGGGCAGGAACGCTACTCTCCCTCTCCGCGTGGACGACGACCTCCTCATCCCGCTTCCTCCATGGTCGGCACCTAACTTCTGGCCTCTGCTTTGCCGGCGCCTCCGTCGCGCGCCGCCTCCGCTGAACCTCGAGAACGGAGCACGCGAGCAGCCTCACGCAATTGGACGTCAGGGGGGACTCCATTAGAGACGCGTATTTCTCGTGCGGACCTCCTATCCGCTGGCTGGCTGCCCCAGACGCTTCTTCGTTTTGACGGTCGTGCTCTGCTCCCCGGCGACTCCAACAATGGCCGCCGCCGCCAAGCGCAGTCAGCAGCGCTTTGACGGAACGAGACGTCTAGTACCACTTGTGCCGGAACCACTGCAAGAACACACGTTTGCGAAGCAAATCTCTGTGACCGCGCAGACGCGACCGTGTACTCCGTCAGCCGATCAGCCGGCGAGATAGAACGCTCGCAATCGGATGGCTTCCTTGTCTGATCAACCCGCCGTCTGTTCTGCGAAATCGTCGCCAGGAAACACAGGCCCGCGCATGAGAGATCATGCGTAAACGAAAGGATGTATTCACCGCGTCTGGCAACATCATCCACGCGCCTCGGTACAAGGCAACAATTTGGACTGCCAGTTCAGTCGAACGAGACATGTCATGCACATTGCATGGCATGGTCCCAAGTCGGTGTTCCTCCAAACGCTAGCGTCCACGGCCGATTCTAGAATGAAACAACTCGATCCCTTTCGCCCGCTAATAATGGCCTTATCATTGTGCCGTCAAACGGCGGTCGATTCTGCTATAAGGAGCCGACATGTTTGAACAAATAGCGTGTTCGTTTCGCTGCTTTGCAGCAGCTATAGTGTTTCAGTTATTTCTTTTGCAGCCGCTACAGTGTTTCTGTAGCCGTTACAGTGTTCGCAGTTATTTTTCTGTAGCTGCAGCCGTAGCTGCAGGCTACCGAACGAGCTGAAAATACGCGTACGTAGTTCGAGCACCAGCAGCACACTAGCTTTGTGATAGCAGCTCCAACGGGAGCAGCACGGCACAGGGACATGCACTATAGCTCTGTGCCTGCGAGGAGCCGGCAATATTTCCCGCAGCATAGAGCTGACGATCGTGATCGATTACCAACTCACCATCCAAACCAACATTTGACAACGGGTAAGGGTAATTCTGGGGAACCCGGCCAATGCAAACATGTGTTGATCGGTACTACTACTTGCCAGTGTTGCTAGCTGTGGACCTGGCCAAGTCGATACCAGTTCACTGACTGATCAGTGTTTGACCTTCCTTTAATTTTGTTTTCTCTCTATATAATTATATACCCTGCATGAGTAATTCTTATGTCACGATTGTATCATCCTTGACGAACCAATACCAGGAATGCTCTTCCATATATAATGGCAAAGCTGAATCTTGAGTGATATCATCAAAGATTAGATTAGGTAGGCACTATATGTACCAATGGTGGACGATTATCAATTTGAGATAGTAGGACTGCCGGGCGATGATTGCTAATCCAAGCATCATTTCTAATTCATCAAAGGGACGATGGGCCATGAACGTGTGGATATATAAATATCCGAGTGGACCGTACAAATTCAATGGCTGTCACTTGTACATGTGCCATAGAAGTGTCCACAGTTACTTTCTAGGTGTCAGCTAGAGAAACGAAGCTAAAGCCCTGAAAGTGCCATAGAAGTGTTCACAGTCACTCGATTGCCCTGAAAATGCAGTAGTTTTCCTTTACCATCTGTCAGTTGCGAAATCATCGGTCTTTCTTTCAGTATCCACCAACAGATGATCATGGCTACACAACTATATATGTTGACAGGGAGGCAACGAATGAGAGTCCAAGCATAAAAAAGTGTTTCGGCTGTGATTGTGACATTGACCTTGCCTGGGAATACTTGGAATGTTTCATGAGACAAAATTATAGGCCTAGATATGGCTAGCTTAGTGGGGATCGACGTGCTTGGTCCAGTGTTGTTGACTGATCAGTGCTACCTGTAGTTGGTTAGCAGCTACAACCTCCTCCTCTAGCACACAACTCTCTCATTAACAACCATGAACCAGCACGCCCATATCTTTTTTTTTTTGCATGCACTGCAAATTGTGTTTGGAAACAACTGACCTGATCAAATTAGAATGCATGAAAACAAGGTTTGTTGATGTAAATGCCACCATCTCCTCTTCTTCTTCTTCTCTTCGCAGTCTTTTTTTTTTCGAACAATCCTTTCTCTTCCCAGCTTTGCCTTAACAAGTCTGCAATAAGAGTCAGTGGGCCTGTATCTACTATAGACTTCTAGGAGCATGTCGATGACACGTCAAAGGAAACCATCATATGTGGCAGACATCCCCTGCAAAAGGGAGAACGAAACCCTAGAAATATTCCTTTGGTAGGCTCTCAATCATCGATGACCACACATGATTGGTCTAGCCACAACATTACAATGATCTTCCCTTATATGTCCTCTTGGCCATAGCCCAGAGCTAAACCAAGCTAGAAGTCACCCAAAAAGCCCCTCCTTATTGCTAATGTCCGTACGCACCATCAGCTTGAGAGCCCGAGACACCTCACCAGCCTTTTGGCCAATGGAATGTCTTGGAATCTCCACACATGCATCATGGTCTCGCCCTGCCCCGATGGCGCGGTGATCTTGGTCAAGATTCCTACAATTGGGTGGGGTTTTGCACCGTCCTGGCTGATGGTGAGTGTTCTGAGCCAGTGCCGTAGTGGACCTGTGGCATGCATTGCGCTCACACATGCCCAATGTGAACAAAAACTTTTACTATTCGAGTGTCCGTGATGGTGGGAAGTTTAGGTTAACCCCCGCAAAAAAAGGACGATCATCACACCACTGACCGAAGGGTATCTATGAGAAAGGCGACGTGCGGTCACATGCATGCACATTGGAGTATATTCTGATGCACCGCACTGCAAGACATGCATCCGTATGACCGTATCCACCTATTGTCGTCTTAAGCGTTCTGCGTCTGCTCATCTGAACAATGTGTCCTGTTTTTACGTACTGTGCAATGTAGGAGTACGAGCAAAACAGTAGGAAGACGGAAAAGATCTAGCCGGAGTGATTGCAGTGTTCAGTACTTGACAGTTGACACACACAGTAGTATGCAACTGACACGGCAACTTATTAGGTCGTACTAATTCATCGCACAAGATTGGCGACCAAAAAAATAGTTGTCAAGGATATATATATATATATATATATCGATTGACTCGATTCTGTCCACTATAATGAGAACACAGAATGGAGAATTGTTTCTCATAGTTTTGGTACAAAGCTTTAGAAGACAAGTCTGACCGGGCAATTGAGTAGTACTCGTAACTCTTGAGAGGAAAGAAATGAAAAGGTTTCAGAAGCTGGGCAGAAAACATTATAGGTACCGTATGAATCAGCTTGTGTTCTGTTCAGGAAAAGGTTGCTGCTTTAGACCTTAAGACAGAACCATGGCGCCCACCAGTTCTATTCATTAGCTGGGAGAAGATTTTGCGAGGTGACAGTCGCATTTCATTATGTTTAACTGTCCTTTTCCCCTTTTCGTCCTCTTTACATAACGTATTGTCACTTTTGAGCGTTAGTTTAATCTTTTTAATTTCCAAAATTTCGGACGCACGTTGCTGTTCACCCCCTCTGGTCGGTATTCAGCCTCCGTTCACCGGTGGAATCGTGGGAGAAGGGGCAGCGACAGCGTGTGATTTCTCCCAACGCGGCAGTGCAGTCGCCGTACTGGATGTCTCTTTCTCTGAATTCTCTTTCTACAGTGTACGCACACACCCGTCCAAAGTTCCACGTTCCAACCCCTTGGGTATTTATCCGCCCCTCTTGCCTCGCCGCCCTTCGCTTCTCGCCATTTCCGTGTCCCTCTGCCTCCTCGCTCGCGTCGTTCCCGGCCTCCAGGAGCCGAGACCGATGGAAGCGGCGCTAGGGGCGCTGTGCCGCAGTGGAGGGTGGTCTTACGCCGCCGTCTGGCGCTTCCACCCGCACGATCCTCGGTGAGCCGCGTGATTTCTTTCTCGGGAGTTAGCCTTTTAGGTAGTGTAGTCGAGTCATTTCGGTAGTGTACTTTTCTTGTTCTTGGATTTCTTAGTTCGTCTGTTTATTTCTCGAAAACCCAAAGTTTACACCATGCAAAAGCATAACCAGTAAGAACAAGTACTCCACTCAAAGTACGACATTTCTCCTCATGTAAGAATCTGAACAAAACATTGCGAGAAGAGTTTTTTTTTCCTAAGTTCATCCCACTACAAGTTCGATGCAATATCCAAAGTTTCTTCAAGTCAATGCATGGAGCATGGTCAATAATACAATGGATAGACTGTGCTAATCAAAGATTCGAGATGTCAAGGAATCAGAGATTGCATACTTCTGTGAATCGATCGCATCTGGGAATTAGGAGGAGATGGAGTTCTCTATTTTGATCTCCCGAATGATAGGATGTGGCCGCAGAAAGCTGCCTCGTTTCCATACCTTTTTTAGGCCAAACACTGTGATCCCATCAAAATTGACAGGGCGGTGTGTCTCCTCTTTTATCTTTTTGGATGTCTCTTTTCCCTTTGAGCATGATGCAACGAGTCACTCATTGTCTAACTTTTGCTTTTTGATTTCTATTTTGTTTTGTCACTTCAATTCGTGGTGTGTACTGTGTAGTAGGGACACATTTTCTTACTAGGAATTTGCTCCTGTAGGTTTGAGGATACTGATTGGTACCAAATTTGATGCCAGGTTGCTTACACTGGGAGAGAGCTACTGTGAAGATGAGGCTACAACAGTATTCGAGAATATGCTCACTCAAGTTCATATTGTTGGTGAAGGGTACGACTAACGACTAATACAATCTGTCTGATACTTAATATTATGTTCATAATTTCGTATTATGTTTGACATTTTATCTTGATATTGCATCATTACACAACATGTCATATGAGGGTGAGATTCATTATCTAAAAATGTATCAGGGTGGGATTGATGCTAATTCAATCTTGATAGGATCACTTCCCCTCCTTCCTAATGGCTTTATAGGCATTTAGGGTAGTATTTGTTAGTTTCTTAATATTCCAGTTGGTGAGGTTTGTATGTGATTGTTTCTGTAGTATAAACATTAAGAATTTAGTTACTGTATCCTGCAATCAGATAATCTGTTGGTGAGCATATGTTGCAAATAATCTTTTTTTTTTGGTGAAAAGAATTGAATGGTTTCCGTATCTTACATAGCGATATTGATCTGCCTATTGTTATTCCTCTATAAGCTAGTGTTTATATAATTGCCCCTTTTTTGGCTTTTGAAGCAATTTGCTTTGTTTTGTTCTTCTTTTCCTTCCATTAGTACCGTGTAATACCTGTTCTATGGTTTCAGCATCATAGGGGAAGCTGTTGTAAGCGGAAACTGTCAATGGATTTTCAGTGATTCTCTCCATGCGTCAAATCAGACAAACTATGCAGATAACCGAGACTTATTGCAGGTATGAACCTGTTCTCCTTTTCTAGCACGACAAGCAATAAGGGTTAGGATCATTGAAGAACCATTTCGGCATTTGCTTTAGAGTTTGTAGCTTTTATATCTGCATCTTATACGTGACTGGAGAACTCAAAATCAAAATCAATCAGTCAAGAATCCCTAGAGTCGTCAGAGTAACATCTCACTTCTGTTGCATTCTTCTTTCTTCCATTCTTTACCACTTGTGCTTCCATTTCATTTCACAGCTAAAGCAGTTCTTGATTTTTGAACATTTAAAGCTTCCCTCTTTCAGGGTCATCTATGGTGGCAACATCAGTTTCTAAATGGGATTAAGGTTGGTGTTTCTTGTTTCTTTATTTTTGCCTGAAACAATGCACAACCTTTCATTTATGAGGGAAGAGTTCAATATCTATGTATATTTTGCAATGTCAAATTTAGTCCTGAAAATGATACCTTACATGCAGACTATTGCAGTTCTACCTCTTCAGTTGCAGGGATTGGTGCAATTTGGTTCCATTCGGAAGGTTAGTATCTTAATCATTCCAAAATACAGTCGACATCCTATCACGTCAGTATTTGTTTACTAGTTGTCAATAGTAGAACTGTTACATTGCTTTGTTTCAGGCAAATATCAACAATATGAAGGGCAACGAAGTAGATCTTGACCGATCTCACTTCTTAAATAAAACTTGTAATCATAGTGCAGACAAGTTTTCTGATAGCTTCAGAATTACAGTGTGGAATATGGTGTCAAGGTTGATAGCTTAGTTTTTTTTTATGGTTACAACTATATCTTGTTTTTTTTTCAACCTGACTCTAATGTAAAATCTCTCCAGGTTCCTAGGAACTTGGATTTTTTCAATGAGGTGAGAAATATGTTTGAACAGATGAAGAACACTTCAAGGGATCAATCTTTTGCATATGGTCAGCAGACTATCCTCACTTCCCTGAGACCTGCGAATAATATTCCTGTACAAAACAAGGCCAATCCATTGCAAAATGAGAGAGTTGCGGAGAATATAGAGAGAACAGAATATCTGAGGAGTTCAAACTATTATCCAAGAAATTCACATAGATCTTTGAATGAGTTAACCTCCTATGGTACTGGCAACACCATTTTTGGTACTCATATGTCAGCCATGCCTGCAAACTCCAAGTCTATATATGATATCAAAGAATTTGATAATGTTACAGACTTCTTGCACCGGAATGTTGATGTCACAACTCCATTGCAAGTCAGCTCCAGCAGAGAACCTGATTCTATTGTTGACAGTGTAACATTGGCGTACAAAAGTTTGAACAGTTTTCATGGGACAGAAATGGAATCTTCTGATCAGAGCATTCCAGAATATCCCCAACATCTTTACAGTACCACCAACTCACCGAATTCTGGCCTCGATGGACTTTGTTATTCTAGCGTGGGTTTCTCGTCATCGTCAACAATATCGGGAAATGCCAATAATTTCCTCCAAACTGAGAGTGAGAACCTGCCATGTAATCTTGTGCCACACCATGTCCTCATGCATGGACAAGCATTGATACCTGATCCTGGAAAATGTCCGAGTCTCTTCTCACCTGAAGAATCTTTTATGGTTCAAAGTGATTTAATGCAATTGAAGAATACTACCCGAATCAAGTGCCAGGGTAGTAGCACATTTCCTGAATTACCAAACAGGACACCTGAAAACGCTACTGTAGGGACATCTGACGATGACATGAAGGAATGTGATGCAAATAGTGGTCTTTTGGAAGGTATGATGCTTGATCTTAGCAGTAACAACTTTGTGCAAGATTGGTGGGATGACAGTGTTCTACAGGCCGGAAACCTTCCCAATTTGGGCGACACAAACTCAGAGTCTGTTAAAGAACTTGCTAATAAGCACTTGTCAACAGGAGAGAGAGATTTCCCTGCCATATCTGTAATTGAACAATTACTTGGTGGTGGTGTGCATAAACCTGCAGGACATTTTCCACAGCTGATGGAAGCTAGTGGATTAGCTGGCAGAGTGTCAAAACTGTTACCACAGATTGGTTTCCGAGACAACGTAACAACATACACTGCTCAAGTCCCGTCATTGGCTTCTGGTAGCTGTTCATCCGGAAATGCCCAAAATGGTTATTCACAGGCAACTTCAGTGCCACCAGCAGACATACCTGTGGATGACAGATGCAGCACAGGAAATTCCAAGGGCAGTCAGTCGAACAGTCCTGAGGGAATGAAGGTTGCCAAGAAAAGAGCTAAAACTGGTGAGAGCACCAGACCTCGACCAAAAGACCGACAACTGATACAAGATCGTGTCAAAGAATTACGAGAGATGGTCCCTAATGGTGCAAAGGTAACAACCAATCACCCTCTTGGTTTTCAGTTTGTCATGTTTTCCTTGATTGACATTGAATGGTTGACCCCTCCTAACTCGCTGTCACTTTCTGACATAACAGTGCAGTATTGATGCTCTGTTAGAACGAACAATTAAGCATATGCTGTTTCTGCAAAGTGTAACCAAGTATGCAGAAAAAATCAAGCAGGCTGATGAAGCAAAGGTAAGCTCTCTTTGATATATGCATATTGATGTTGTATTGCAATCGTCTAGTATTACACATACTGATTGGTTATGGTTGTTAAGATGATCGACAAAGAGAGTGGTGTCATCTTGAATGACGACCTGAAAGCTGGCAAAAATGGTGGTGCCATTTGGGCCTATGAAGTTGCTGGGCAAACTATGGCATGCCCAATAATCGTCAAGGATATTTCACCGCCCGGTCAGATGCTTGTCGAGGTGAACTTAACTTTTACTAGCACAAATCTGCTCTCTGCTACCGAAATGCAGAACACAAAGATAACCTCTTGTCCACTAATAATTTGCAGATGGTTTGCGAGGAGCGTGGGTTCTTCCTTGAGATAGCCGACAACATACGTGGATTCGGTCTGACGATCCTGAAGGGGCTGATGGAGGCCCGTGATGGCAAGATATGGGCACGGTTTCTTGTCGAGGTAGAGAAAAGAATCATCAGTTACACATCCAGTTTGCATCTTCACTCGTAGTGTTGTTTGAACTTCACTTTTTTTTTCTTTGTTTTTTTCAGGCAAACAGAGGCGTCACAAGGATGGACATATTTTTGTCACTTGTTCAGTTACTGGAGCAAAATAGCCTCGTCGGATCTACTGACCAGGTGACCAAGGTCATGAACAACGGGGTTCCATCCTTTGCAGATCATCAGCGGTCTCCGCTACCGGTTTCGGTTGGCATTGCTGAGAGACTGCAATAACAGCTAATATCTGGACTAGATATAGTTAGGGTACTAGGCTGGCAAGATATTAGCCAGATCTCCGGGCTCTCCGGGCATTAGACAGCCCAGTGTTGCCAGCCTCCTCGGTGGCTGGCCTGCTGCTGCTGCTGCCAGAAATGCCGGTATCAGATATCATGTAATCAGGTTACAAATCTTTTGTTCGCCCTCGTGGGTTGGGTAGCTGGGTTCTTGATACCGGTGTTTCTGCATGCAGTGCTGTATTACTCGCTTGTGAATTGATCTTGTGTTTTCAAGTCGGCATCTCTGGACAGTGTACTCTAGTAAACGGAGTTGACTACTAGAAATATCCAACGCGTTCTAGAAGCAACAACTGCGACCAGAGGGCCTTTTGGCTGACGGCACGCGTCAACAATGCGCTTTGGTTCAGCTGCATGATTGCTGCAGCACCATCCGTATGCATGCGAAACGCAAGATTATCAGGATAAACTGGAGGTCTGGTGCATATATAACCAGCGCCACAGGAACCCGTGGAGATCATGGTCCATAGAAGGTTCCTAATTAGGTGTTGGATAATGACGATGATGCTGATGATAATGACGATGATGCAGTTGCAATTAACAAGTAGCGTCGGTCGGTTCCTGTCTGCGCCTGGCAACACGCACGGCGCGCACGACCATAGATATTTTAGACGGAACGTGACACTGGCATGTTGTAGTGTCCGTACCCAAAGTTTTATCAGCGTCCAAAACTCATTTTGTAACGTTCGTTCATGACTTCATGCGATGCCAGGACGATGATGAGCATTTTCACGGTTTCACCACAACAAAGTGAGAAAAAAAAAGTGCAGTAAAACACACACAAATGGGAAACACGAGGAAAGCCCACCCAGCGAGGCAACCAGTTATTAAAAAGGAAAAAGGGGCCCGGTAGCAGCCCAATTCTGCTCGAGCCCGGCTCCGTCCGCCGGATTTGACCCGATCG
>LAPY01001080.1:93968-104205 GCA_000970635.1 Eragrostis tef
CGGGCGCCGGGCCCCGCCGCTGTTGCATGCGAGTGCTGACAAAAGGCCTGCGTGGAAAGGCTTCACCCTACCAAGAGGGCAGCCGTCCCCTTCCCAACCGGCCACCTACAATGCGAGACTAGCCACACGCTCGTACCCACCCCGCCGCCCTGCTGGGCCCTCGTCGCTGCCGAAATGCAGATCAGCTGATGATGCGCAGGCCGGCCGGAGATCTGCTGTGTGCACGGGAGAGCAAGGCTGTGACCGCTTCGCCACCGTACGTTCGCCGGGAAGGTGCCTCGCATCATACCGTCCAGTGGTGCAGGCAGGCATCCAGTGCGTTCCCGACCACAGCCTTTGCGGCGTCATGCGATGAGGGCTAGGACAGATGGAACGCTGGGACGTGTTCATTTGTCCAGTGATGTGTTCATTTGTGCAACTTTTTTTTCTTCCATTTTATAGACCGTGATCGGAATCTTTATAAGCAACCATTTCTTGGAAAGTGGTGCACGACTGTTCACGTCCAAGTGCAGTGGTTTGCCGTTACAGTTGGGAACTCCCCTGTTCCGCCACTGCTCTTGATTCTCGAGCACCGGTAACTACCTGCGGCTTCAGTGGCAAGCAGTCTGCCCCATGACAACTTGACCTTAGAAAAAACCACCTCGCTTTTGAAAAGAATGGTTAATCAGGAGGAGGAGGCTGTCGCTGTTGCATCAAGCCGTGGGGACCACGGTAGGTGGCGACCAGGCCGGGGACTGGGCTCCCGAGGCGATCGTACAGTTCCCCTGTGTTTTTATTGTTCCCGGCCCCGTGGAGGGGAAGCGCGCAAGAAGGTCGCAAGAGGTTCAGCCAATAAACGTGGCGGAAGAGGCGAGAGCCCTGCCCGGTGGCCGCCGAGGATGATGCGGGGGCGACACGTGAGGCCGCGCACGAACACCCAGGCCCCTCGCGTGGCGGCTCTCCGGCCGTCAGTCACCTCACCACCAGAGGGCCTTGCTTTGGTTTCTTTTCTTTTCTTTTTCTGGGTACAGTGCCCTCGTTAGCCGGGTCAAACTCGATGTCAGTCAGTGTACTAAACAGTGACAGAGCAGCGCTAGATTGATCGGTGGAGTGTTATCTGAAGCTAAATTAGCATTTGTCCAAACAGTTGACTTCAAACAGATGCGACTTGTAAATACGTTTCGCCCCGTTCAACAGCCGTTCGGACCGTAGCGTGGAAGAACAACGCCGCCGTTGGACTTTGCATCGCACGGGACACGACCAAAAATCAAAACAGGCCGCCGCAATTATGGGCGTCAACATTGAACAGCAACGAGTTCGACCCTTTACGACGACGAAGACCCAGCACAGCACACATGTACTCCAGGAAAGGACGCGCCGCTACGTCCACAGCCGTGGCCCGTGGGTGCGGCGGAGCACGGATCAGGATGTACTAGCACGTCGCCGTGCGTCAGAGAAGTTGACGAGGCGGGCAGATTTGCCAAGTCGTCGCTTGGAAGCGAAGCACCGGCCCGCCCGCGCGCCGTGTCAGCCAGCCCGGAAACCGCCGTTGCCATACCTGGACGAAAACGTACCGGGATTAGAGGTGGGTGACGGGACTGGAAAGCCCCAAGAAACTGGTAGCGCCAGCCACGCAACAAAGGCCATGGCCACATCGCGCCGGCGCCAGAAGAGCTAGTAATTCCCTTGAGCAATCGAGCAGCCACAGGAGTTCGGGTTGCTTCTCCCTCGAGCAACAAGGCCATGGCCACATCATGGCGTCACTGCTCGGCTCTCGCTGTTGTTTATCATTGCTGCCGTCAGTCTCGGCCGGCCCGAGAGCGCGCGCTGCGGTGGTGGTGACCTCAGGAGTTCTGGTCGCTTCTCTTCTCCCCGCTTTTAAACTGAACCAACCCTGGGTGACGGCTGCCTACCGATGCTGCAGTGCTGATCTGGAAAAGGAAACGCCGCACCCTGCTTGTCCGCATTCGCGCGGTACATGGTTACGCGACAGCCGCCATGAAATCAGCAGTACGACATGGTCCGCCGCGGGTGTCCTCATCCTCTCCATGGCAAAAGTCCTCGTGGCGAAAAAGGAAGAAAGAAATGTTTCGTCGCCTGTTTTTTACCGAACCGCAATTGCACTTTTTGCCTTTCTACCGGTGCTGGTAGCGGTGGTCTCCGTACCACGCCTTTCTACCGCCGCCGTGTCGAGATAAATTCAGTTCCATCAGCTCAGAATGAACGTGTTCGCCGACGAATTGATCGATCTGCTGGTTCGAAAAGACTGGTCGATCGAGCATGCAGTTATGATGCTCCGAACCGGGTGCAATCATAGCACGATCCGATGCTCCCAGCATGGGCGCGCTTCCATGTTTCCTTCACCGCTTTTATCAGAGCCCTTCTTTTTCTGGCCGTGGCTGGATCTTTCTGGGACCCGGAGAACCGAAACCCACGAGCATCTTTCTAGACGTTTATGGAGGGCAGCGCTAACGAACGCCCTATACGCTGGAAAGAAACGGGAGCTGAATAATGATGCGCGCCATGCATGATAGGCTAGCTCGTTAGCATAGACGCGCGGCGTAGCTTTTCCATGCGTTCCCGCGTAAGCTTTCGAGGAGCCTTTCCTCTCGCAAGTCGCAACCGCGACGCTGTCTGGCCCGATCAGACGATGGCGAGCAAATCTCCTTCGTCATCCGTGCACTCCTGTAGCGAGGAAGAGGAGGAACGAATAGTAACCCCGACCATGATAGCAGGCTCGCGTAACTTCCACTCACCCTGGGGGGGGGGGGGGGGGGGGGGGGGGGGGGGTTTTTTTTTTGCGCATCAAACTTCATCAGGGTTACATCACCAATCCAATAATGCACGAATAATGCATGAGGATAGACTTTGAGTTACTACTACTCGATGTAGTAATAATTCTTGTAAAGAAAATTGAAGAAGAAAGGGTCTTTTTCTTTGGCAGTAATTAAGCGATATATATTTTCTTTGTTACTTTTGCAACTAGCTAGGGCCGACCTGTTTCCATCATTCCGGATAATTGTTAATTGGTTGGTGCATCGTTATCAGCCATGGGAAGGGATTAGGACTGGTTCTAAGAGGTGATGATGCGACGTATAACCGCAGCGCCAATACTTTATGCGACAAAGGCTTCGGTGTAACCGAACCTTAATCAGGCACATAATTCAACGCCCAAATTGTATACATGCAGCCGCAAGGAAATCATGATCGCCCATGTGGTAAACCCGAGTTGAAAAGATGTAAATTAGAATAGCAAATGTGTGAACTAAATGACCATGCATGCCTCAGCTAAAGAGGTTAGTGATCATGATAGATTAGCTGATATAGGAACTGGGAGTAGAAACCAAAAAGTATTCCAAAGGCGTTGCTATGGTGGTTGACCAAACTACCAAATGCCGTACGTTGGCCGGAAAAAGAAGATACTGTAATCTACTCTCAAAGATGCATCATTTTCCGCCTTTAACCTACTACATTACTTGTCGCTCAACGATGACTGAAGCAGGCCGGTCCATCGGGTTAGTTAGTTACCACTGGCATCTCTATGTAGAATAGGCTACTATAGTTAATAGTGATCAAACCAGGAGCGAGTTAGAATATGATGTAGTCTGCTTGCGAAATACTCCACGAAGCATCTCTAGAACAAGTTCTTCAGCAGCGAGCTCCATCCGAGGCAGAACACACTACAGGATGTGAAAGCAAGCATCTGATCCCTCCTGCCCCCGTTGTTTTACTGGTGCCGTATCAATGAATGGATCAGATGCTCCTAGTGAAATTTCCTTCCTCGGTGCGGCTGTGGTGATTTCCTGGGAGGAGTAGCGTGACCACTGAGATAACGGCGAGGTTAGTGGTAACTTTTCCCGCTGGAAAAACGTGGCTCGGGTGCTTTGGCACATCTGCACTGCACTGGCCGGCAGCCTGAATGGGTGCCTCCTACAGGCTACAGCCGCATTGGTGGAGCAAGTGACGAAGAAACCGCACAAAGCACCACGTATAAATTAACCGGCACCAACAAAAGTGACAGAAGCAAAACAAGAACATGTTGCCGGGTCGGATCCTGGTTGAATGTAGTGGCCCGAATTCGGCGCCAAAACGACGTCACTGCTGATGATCGATCGTTTGCCCTCGATTGACTGCAATGCACAGATGAACATTGAATCTCTGCAGAGTCCACCTTCAGCACGAGCTAGACTAATGGTGGACTTGGCCGCTAAACTAATGTTCCATCTCCTGAAGCTTGACGTGAGGAGGTGACGGTGGAAAGATTCAACCTGTTCGCTTCGTTTCTTTGCAGCAGCTGTTTTGCAGCAGCTACAGTGTTTTAGTTATTTCTTCTACAGCTGCTACAGTATTTCTGCAGCAGCTACAGTGTTCGCAGTTATTGTGGAATGATTATTTTGAGGGGCAGGTCAGGCTTTGCGGTTAAACGGGTGAGGCCCCGATCCGTTTGGGAGGGGATAAGCACGACGAGCTCGAGCTCGACTTGGCATGACACGAGCACAGTCGCCCCAAAGCATCCTCCTCCCCTGTTGGTAATTTGTCGCTACTGCTGGGATACTTGTCGCTACTGCTGCTTCCTTTCCCCGGTCTACAAAGACCTCAGCTTTCCTACCTCCACTTCTTTCTTCCAAAGCCTCGCCTTCTTTTTCCTCTCGTCTTCCCTCTGCCTCTCTCTGCCCCCTCAAATCCTCTCTTTCCACATTCTCCCTGCTCTGCGCTGCGCAGTGTCTGTTGAAGATCGCAAATGGCAATGGACGATGAATCGCCGCTCAGAGTCAATACCAGAGGCGGCGCCATGGTAAAGCGTCCATCTTTTTGTACTCTGTTTTTGCCTTTTTCGTGCTCTGTTTCCTGCTCCATTGTTGGATTGATCCTAACGGCGGTGCTGGATCGAATGCGGCAGGGAGGAGGCGGGTGCGACGGGGCGGAGAACCAGCGGTGGCCGCCGTGGCTGAAGGCGCCGACGCGCACAAGAGCGAGTGCAACATGTACTGCCTCGACTGCATGAACGGCGCGCTCTGCTCCCAGTGCCTCGCCTACCACCGCGACCACCACGCCATCCAGGTGAGCCGAGCGCATGAACAGAAGGGGGAAAAAAAGGTTTGGCATTTCTTGGCGTCGGATTGGAGCAGACGCCGCCGGGGCCCCTTTCTTTGAAAGAAACGGCAGCTCCGGCCGGCGACCCTTCTTCCACCCGAAGAGTCGCTGCTGAGACCTCTTCCTTGCTAGTAGTAGTAGTTTGTTGTGTTCACGCCGCAACGCAACGGCCTCTCTTTCTGTGCACGCGTTGGGAAAAATCCCAGGGATCAAATTAACTAACTTTCTTGAATGCGCCTGTTCCATCCGCCGCTTCTCGCTGACGACGATGCTCGATCGATGCAGATACGGCGGTCCTCGTACCACGACGTGATCCGGGTGTCGGAGATTCAGAAGGTGCTGGACATCACCGGCGTGCAGACGTACATCATCAACAGCGCGCGCGTGGTGTTCCTGAACGAGCGCCCGCAGCCGAGGCCCGGCAAGGGCGTCACCAACACCTGCGAGGTCTGCGAGCGCAGCCTCCTCGACACCTTCCGCTTCTGCTCCCTCGGATGCAAGGTAACCCCTTAAGACTCCGACTCCGCCTGTTGCATTAATCCTGCCTGCGTCCTCCTATATAGAGTACGCGTGATTCGGTCGCAGCTAGCAGCATTGTAATGTTTCCGTGGACTGACTGACAGATCGTCGGCACCTCGGGCGAGTACCGCATCAGGAAGAAGCACGCCGCCATCAAGAAGAAGAAGAGGGCGCACAAGGGCTCCGCGGCGCTGTCGGACTCGGAGGACTCGTCGACGAGCACCAGCGGGCGGAGCGAAAAAAGCGCTTCCGCGCCGGGAAGCGGCGCAAGGGCGTGCCGCACCGGTCGCCGTTCGGCAGCCTCATGGTGGAGTTCTAGACAGCAGAGCAATGCACGCCTCTCGCCGGTACCATCACCACTGTAGCATACACGCCTCTACATACCACCATCTATAGCCAGCCAGCAACAGGAGTTATGCAAAGCAATAACGTACGCGGCCCCCCTTCCCCATTGCACGCCTGCGCTTCTGGACGAGGAGGCCGGTGCACTGCGCGGCCGCGGGACGGTTACTTACTTTCCATAGTCACATGCGTCAGTAACAGCAACGGTTTGAGTAGTTGTAGCAGTTAATCCTGTCGTAAGTTCGCAACCACTACTAAGTTTTGCAAGTTTTATTTTATACAGGGTTCTTCTTAGTTACCAGCGCTTGATATAGCAGTAGATTTGTAAATATATGTATACATATATACTGTGGGGGAGAAAATGGTGTTCATAGTCGCGCTTGCCTTTGTGCCTAGATGTAATAAGGGATGATGATGATGATGATAAGAATGCTGCCTGCTCCTGATGGCCTTCAATGTCACGGTTTGTGTAGCTTGCTTGATTGTGGATTTCTCATTTTACTACTTCTCCCCCTCTTTCTTCGTATGGTAGTACTCCATTACACACAAGCAGAAGCAGATTCTTGAACCGGTCGGTGCCGGCTCCTCGCCGCGGGTACGGCGTGGTCCCTGCCTAACTTGCTTGACCCGCCGTTCGCCACGAAAGCGGCCGCCTGATGCCGACGTTGTCGACATCGTCGTCGTCACCGGCCGCCTCCATCCGGGGCGTCCGTCCGTCCAACCGTCGTCCGGCACTTAACTCGCGCGGTAGGCCCTGTCTCTCAGTCGACGCCATAAAGACGGATCGATCTAGAGGCGAGATCCAAGGGGGTCGTACGACGCCCAATGATGCGTGGTTGTACTGGCATTCCACGTGCGGGTTACTTACAGAGCCCCAGGAATCCATATCCATATCCCGCCGAGGGAAAGTGGAAGAAACGTGGGGGCTTGGCCCTGCCGGCCTCCGAGGAGGATGCCGGCGCGGGTGAGTACAAGCGCGCGTCCGTTTCGCGCGAGAGTTACCACGTCGGCATTCAGAAATGCACGGTCAAGGAGGCGGGCAGCGAATGCGGTGGGGCTCGGCCGTGCCGTGCTATGCCGCCGTGGCCGATGAGCTGAGCACGCGCGGTGCCG
Source organism: Eragrostis tef (assembly GCA_000970635.1). NCBI lineage: Eukaryota > Viridiplantae > Streptophyta > Magnoliopsida > Poales > Poaceae > Eragrostis > Eragrostis tef. Next base: position 101,016 of record LAPY01001080.1, read on the forward strand.
GCGACACCGCCTGCGCCCACCCCGTGCCGTCCCACTCGCGCGCGCCGCGCGGCGAGTGCCGTGCCTGGAAAATGCGCACCACAACGCAGCACACGCACGCGGCCGTGACGTCGCGAACACCCACCACTCAAGGGCCCGCCGTATCGCGTGCACACGCACACCAACGACTTTGTTACCCCCTCCGCCGCATGATGTCATGTCACTCGCTGCTCGCTGCTCGCTGCCCGTCGTCTGGCGGCCGTCGCCGGGGACACGGTTCGGCGCTGCACCCGCGCTCTCAACATTGCCACGGACGGCGTCCATGTTGCCTCGCCGCTCGCCACGACGGACCGCGCTCGCGCTCGGCTCCACCGATGGGCCATGTCCGGTAGATTAATTGCCCCTAGATAATTTGGATGTGGATTAGATCGATCACGGGAGTCACGAGCTGGGGATATTTTGGGGCTTCCCCCTTGGCTCATTATACACGACGAAAGCAACAGGGAGCCACGACACAGTGTACTTGCTCCGGTTCCTTTCACGGAAGCGTCCGGCGCACGACCGAGCTGGTCCGAATTCCGGCGAACAACGAACACAGAAAAACTGCCGCCGAATGGTTGACACATGGGCCCCGTGACGCGTACGCCCGTAATCCTATACTATCAGTTATTAACATTCCCAATCCAGTTTATTCCATCAGAATAACCTTATCAGTGCTTCTCGTTTCTTGCCATTGGCGCCGGTGCCCGGTGGTGGTGGTGGCACGGCCATCTTCGTGAGGGCGTACGGTTCGTGTTCAACTAGCGACGCTTTTTGCGAGTATTCTTCCATTACTTTGCGCCGAGGATGGACGAATGGTCGAGTGGGTGGGTGGGTTCGTGTTCATGATATGGCCACCACCGCATCATTTCTCCAATTAACCGTGATAATTGAGCTGGCTAGTGGTGGTGGTCTGGTAGTGACAGTCAGTCCGTATTGCCCCACTCTGCTTCGTGGGAGCGCCTCTTTCCATCAGATAAGTTCGGAGCAAAGAACAGGTCTTTATACACGATAAAAAAGAAGGGAAAGGCTTGTAAAAAAAAAGAAAGAAGGGAAAAGCTGTGGGGGCGTTCGGTAGATTCTGAGCAATCTTCGCAATGGAGTGGGAAAAGGTCATGTATTATGTTATGTACAGATCAGTGGCCTTTCAAGTGGATCAGATGGAACCCTAGCTAAACTCTCATCGAACCACTTTTATTTCAGGGGATGCCTTTTCCTTCTGTTTATGGCCCATCAGATCGCTTTCTTGCCAGCAGTGTTCGCCGGGCACGGGCGGGACTCAGTTTTCTCATCCCTGCCTCTGAATTCCAACGAAGAAAAATCGGAAAAAGCTGTGACTTTGGTGAGGCCAAGTGGTGTGTCGGATATTTCTTCCCCCGTGTGCGATCCGTTCAAAAAGGAGATGTTGAAAGGGTTCCAGGCCGGGCTAGGTCCCAGGAATCGGGCCTTGTCAGGATGCTCCTTCCTTAAGAAATCAGCAAAGGTAAAAATAATGGATAGGCCCTACAAAATCTATTATATATATAATTGACCAACAAAAGAAGCCACCAGGTTCGCTCTAAAATGCTAGAAATTCCCACGTTAATCCGAGAAAATAAGAAGAAAAAATTACCCACCACTGCCATTATGAAAAAATTAGTCATAAAACCCCCTATAAATAATTATAAAATAGCTAAATCCGAATTAATAAAAAATAGACAAAAATACCCTTCACAACTATTTCTAAATTACCCACCATGCCATTACGAGCCAAAAAAAGCTAAATTCGGAATAATAAACAAATAGGAAAAAAAAAACTCTTTCCACCTATTTCTAAATTACCCAACATGCCATTATGAGCCCAAAAATAGCTAAATTCGGATTAATAAAAGGCAAAATACCATTCATACCTATTTCTAATTTACTCACCATGCCATTATCAGTAAAAAAATAGCTAAATTTAAAATAATAAAATAGAGTAAATAGCTGTCTATTTTAACATTTCAAACACAACTGAACATATATAAAAATAAAAATTAAACTCATATAAAAGTAAAATATAATTTCTCTTTAAATTGTTGGGTAAATACACTTTAATAGGTTTTGCTTGGCCTAGATATAACTTAGTTGTAACATAAGTTATAGTAAATCATGTTATGTATCCTATTTTCTTAGACAAAATTGAAAAAGAAGCATGTCCAAGTGGGAAGACTGCTGATGGGAGAACAATAAATCATAATAAGCAAAAGGGGTTCGAAGAAACAAATTACGAAAAAAAGTTTGAGAGTTCTGTAATATTAGAATTGCATATAAAAGTTCCCTAAAGAAAGGAATTGCATAGAAAAGCATCAATTCTATTCAGTTTGCTTGGTTTACTGAAGGATGCATATATGTTATGATTGATATAAAATGTAGTATTTAGTAGAGTGACAAGAAATCATCACACACTCAAATTGACAGACTTGGCGAGAAATTTCTCAAATCAATTAAAGCTACATTAGAAATACTATAAAAATAATAATAAACTATGTTTAAACTTTTGAAATAATATGAAAATAATTCAAATAGTTTAACACGTCTAGCCGCGCAAATGTGCGGGCAGGAATACTAGTTAGGACTGATTCAAAATGACAATCATCGTAATCTCTAGCACATGGTGTCACAATTTGCCGATTTTTGTAATAGAAAAAATGCGGCCATGTAGTAGAAAAGTTCTTGTACCCCAGTTGCAGAGCTCACTAACCATGTCAGAAGTTCACATTTGGCATTGCTTTGATTTGGCAACAACGCACTTCCTTCCAGTTTCTGCATTTATTTTGATCCTATTATGAAGATGGCAGGGGATCTTAACCTTTCCAAGCCTGCTCCCAAAGGGTGTTCTGACATCAAAGTTTCCGTAGTTAGAAGAAAAAGGTCACAACCTACAATTGATTGTACATCAGCATACAATTGAGAAAACTGTCTGACGAAATTCGTGGTAGGAATGAGAGGAGACACTGAATAAGACATACATGATGCGCAGTAGCAGCAGCGGGAACAATTCAGAGTTCAGACATACTGAACAATAACAGCAGTGTGGACATTTCTGTGGCATACATCAGTGCATCCCTACCATTTGATGTTTGCACTTGTAGGATGGAGACCTGACCATATCATTCACTACACAAAAGCATCATGTATCGCCTTCAATCTC
>LAPY01001080.1:105139-116164 GCA_000970635.1 Eragrostis tef
TGTAGGTATTTAGTAGAGTGACAAGAAATCATCACACACTCAAATTGACAGACTTGGCGAGAAATTTCTCAAATCAATTAAAGCTACATTAGAAATACTATAAAAATAATAATAAACTATGTTTAAACTTTTGAAATAATATGAAAATAATTCAAATAGTTTAACACGTCTAGCCGCGCAAATGTGCGGGCAGGAATACTAGTTAGGACTGATTCAAAATGACAATCATCGTAATCTCTAGCACATGGTGTCACAATTTGCCGATTTTTGTAATAGAAAAAATGCGGCCATGTAGTAGAAAAGTTCTTGTACCCCAGTTGCAGAGCTCACTAACCATGTCAGAAGTTCACATTTGGCATTGCTTTGATTTGGCAACAACGCACTTCCTTCCAGTTTCTGCATTTATTTTGATCCTATTATGAAGATGGCAGGGGATCTTAACCTTTCCAAGCCTGCTCCCAAAGGGTGTTCTGACATCAAAGTTTCCGTAGTTAGAAGAAAAAGGTCACAACCTACAATTGATTGTACATCAGCATACAATTGAGAAAACTGTCTGACGAAATTCGTGGTAGGAATGAGAGGAGACACTGAATAAGACATACATGATGCGCAGTAGCAGCAGCGGGAACAATTCAGAGTTCAGACATACTGAACAATAACAGCAGTGTGGACATTTCTGTGGCATACATCAGTGCATCCCTACCATTTGATGTTTGCACTTGTAGGATGGAGACCTGACCATATCATTCACTACACAAAAGCATCATGTATCGCCTTCAATCTCAAACAGTCGAGCCAGTGAACAAGTGATCAACGTGAGGACAAGATCCAGGAAAGACGGAGTGCCAAGGTTTAGAACGTCGAGCAACAACCCCGGTCCGGTTCGCAAAGACGAATGGGACGTGGTCGATCGAATCCCTTTTCATCCTCAGACTGGACTGGAGTGCGATCTGCATAGCTCCAGGACGCTTGCAGGCGAGGTACTATTTGCTTCAGGGCAAAATGGCAGTGCATCCGTATGGTTAAGTGAGCCGCGTCAGTTCCCGATCTATTGAAACCATCGTACTGTTCTTGAAGAATGACACTTTCGTCTTCCGGTGGACGTGTTCGGAGCTCAGAGTCAGGGCTTTGGTCGCGCTTCCTTGACAGCAAGCATGGCCGCGAGCCCGCGACGGCGACCCCAGGCGGTCACTGGGTGGTCTCTCCCTTATCCGGCCAGCGCCATCCATTTATCCGAAGAAACGAAACCAAGCAAAGCCGGCCCACATAAATCTCAAACAGGGGCAGAACCGTCAACCAAGCCTGCCACGGCGACGCCAGCCTCCCGGACGGCCAGGCCCAACCCCAGAATTCCCAACGGCCGACGCAACCCACCCGCATCATCGCCACCCAATGGCGCTCTCCCTCGCGCGCAGCAGCACCCACCCCGCCGCGGCGCTCCCGGCCCCCCGCGTTTCCCAATCTGTCCCCGCCCTCCCCTTCCACTCCGCTCGCCGTCTCTACCCGCGCCTCCGCCTGCGCTTGCCGGCCACGGCCGTCGCGGCCTCGTCGCCTCCTGAAGCGGCGGAGGCGGAGGAGGAGCAGGGGGAGAAGCGGCGGAAGCTGTACGTGTCCAACCTGCCCTGGACCCTACCCGCGCCGGAGGTCGAGAAGCACTTCGCGCAGTGCGGCACCGTCAAGGGCGTCGAGGTGAGTGTCGTGACGGATTGCCCCAATGCCGCATGTCATTAGTAGGAGCAGTGGACACTGCGTTTAGGGCAGGCAGTGGGACTTTGAAATTTCGGCCGCGATCGGATTCTGACATTTTTTTTTTGTGAAGTTGATCAAAGGGAAGGATGGGAGGAACAGGGGGTTCGCATTCATCACCATGTCGACCACCGAGGAGGCCGCCACTGCCGTGGAGAAGCTCAACGCTTCGGTGAGTGTTTGTTCAGAAACCCGGATGCTTTAGTGCGTTGTTTTGCACTGTGCTGTTGGTTGGCGTGTGGGCATGTATGTATATATATTCTGCAATGTTAGATACAGAGTACAGATGCACACGTGAAGTGGAAGATATTGGTTGTATCTTGATGCATCCATTGATCTTAGGTGCCTTCCACGTTTCAGGTATGCACAGTGGGAGTGGGATGAACAGTTTCATTTTGCCAATATTAACAGATTTATTACTTCACGTCGACATGAATTTACTTTTACTTGCACTTTCATGATTGAACTTTCTAAAATATGTGCACATTCTAGCACCCTGATACATCAAGCTTGTCTTTAAACTGCTGTCACATCAATCTTTTCTCCATATAAGATGCTAGCATTGGAATAGTACATATTGAGCTTAACAAACTCACCCATGTATCTCTTATGCTAGTTTCTGCGTCATCAATATTTTTAGGATGTCAAGGGACGGACCATCAAAGTGGAATTTTCAAGGACCTTCAGAAAACCTGCTCCACCTCCTTCTCCAGGCACCATTGTTGAGAGGCACAAGCTATATGTGTCCAATCTTCCATGGAAAGCAAGATCTCCTGATCTTAAGGAATTCTTCTCAAAATTCAACCCGCTTTCGGCTAAGATTGTCTTCAACGATAAAAAATCTGCTGGGTACGGTTTTGTTTCCTTTGCTACAAAAGATGAAGCAGAAGCTGCTATCACTGAGCTTGACGGGAAGGTAACATGTGCAATACTTTGACATTCATGCTTTACAATCTACAGGCAGAATGAGATAGGACATTTCTAAGTTTACTGCTGCAGTGATTCTTTAACCAACCAAGTTTGGTTCAAGGATTTCCGGTTATGGTACAATGAAGCAATATGCACATATTACTAGCTTCTTGTATTTACAATTCCTTTAGGATATAGCATCACTCCTTCGACACAAACCTTGTTTAGAGAACAACACAAATAACGGATAACTGTACTTCTCTTTTTCCATACCGTGACAACCTGTAAGTTGAAAGTCACACATCTCACAACTTTGAGATTCGTTGCCAGCTCTCTGTTTTGGAGAAACATTACATGGTCCCTTTCTGTTGTTGCAACCAAAAATAAAAAATAAAAATTTGCCATCATATAGTATAGTTAGATGAACCATCTGTTTATTTTTACACTCTTATCTTTACACATATCAAATTTAAGACATGTGAAACTACAAGTCATTAAACACTAGAGTATCAAAATTGTATTTCATCCTTTATGTAGGAACTTCTGGAAAGGCCTGTTCGCGTGAGATGGCGGGAAGTTGTTGATGATAAGGTTGAAGGTGTAAAGGCTGACGGTGAAGTTAAAGTTGAAGCTGTAAATGTTGAAGGAGCAGGGGTTGATGGTTCCAGTGATGATGGAAGTGAAGAGAAACAAGAATAGTCAACCAGTACTGTACATGCCTACTGGGAAAAAAATTTCATCTGCCTTATTGGTAAAAACACAGATATCGTGCCTTGTTGTACAGCTAGAAGTTTTTCTATACTACCTGGTGCGTGAGTGTGTGACCATTGTGCCTATCATTTCACGTACCACTCCACTCCATCGATGTGTGATACATGAACTCATTTGTTTGCTATGGGTAATTCTGTTTCATACTTCATCTCAAGATCTCTCATAGTCTCATTTATTGTTTGGAGGAATATTTATTGCAATACCTCATGAAAATCTGATATGTATTTTGTTGTGTTGCTACTTCTATGTTACCACTTTCTTGAGTTTGCTGTACTTTGCCTCTTAAGGTGAAGACATTCATGCTGCTCGGGCAGTCAATCATCATGAGACTCTTAACTCCCTTTCTTATGTTTTCATTATAACCAAAAATGTAATAAAGGTGTAACGGCCTATAAAATCTAATTTTAAGCTTGAAACACAAATGTGCCTTCTGTTGAAACAATCATGTCATGAACTTTCAAAAAGTCTCTGTTCTTGTAGTCTACTCCATTTTTCTGTGAAATGTTCCTATAATATTTGCCGGAAACTCAGATATGCTTCCTCCATTTCTTTTCTAGATTGGAAAAGTGATAATCATAATGAATGACTGAATTATCACTGTCTGCATTGGTCCTGCTAAGGCAAAGGGCAGCTAAGGGCATTAGCCCTGATTTCAGGTGAAGCATTTATTAAAATTCAGTTCTGTACTTTTGTTTTTATTACGACAATCTGTACCACTATATATTACAATTGTATTCATCAATACTGCTGAGACTTTTGGGATCTCCTAATTTAGATATAGTTCAAGTTAATATTTCCTAATTTCGGGTCACTTTATGCAATATTGTCTTCTTGACATGCAGCTTACTGTGTTAAAAATCAGAACCATAATACTCCTCCATCTGTTATATTTCGATGCTGGTTAGTTCAAAACTGAACTAGCCGTCTTCAAATAAACAGAACAGATGAGTATGACTTTTTTTTTTCATATTTTAAATCTGTAACTGGGATGTTCTTCAATTGATTTATCTGCAACTTTGTTATGAGGAAAAGGAAAATACACTTTTCAACCTTGAAATATGATCTCAGTTTGTTTTTCAATCCAAACTCTGAAATTCTTCACTTTGAAACTTATATGCTTGGAGCTTGAAATATCTTCTTATTAATCCTATATAGTTTGGTCAAAAGGTGAACACAAATCTGCTACATTATTAGCTCTTTCTATTTTTTTGATGTAGTCACCACTGGAAAGTATGCCAACATGCATCATGGTGTTCTGTTGTGGTTGGCAGATAGTTGGGTCTTGGTAATTTTAATTTTATCAGGACAAAGAGTTGCAGAAATCAATATCTCCTAGGTGTATTTGACTATGATGCTTCACATCTCATCAAAGACTACGAAAAGCTTGAATTTGTGTCCATACTTTATTATCCAGAAAGTATGATCCCATGCATGTGAGACTGATCTGATCACAAGCATTCATTATCGTAACATTATGACTACTAAATACATGATCACTCATTTAGTGCATTCCATGGTCTTTTCAAACTGGCCCATGTTGCACTGCTTATTCCTATTCACTTCCAGACTGCAACCAAATCCCAGCCACTTTGTGAAGAATAGGACTTACAGTTTTGTTATTGAGGTAGTGATTGCTCACCAGCAACATTCATGTACTACTCCCTCTGGTTTTTAGTTGATGATATTAGGACAAGATTTTTAGCTGTCCTAACGTTATCAATTAAAAATCAGATGGAGTAGGAATAATAAATGTGTTTATTGGTTGCATGCATTATCTCTGCATCTATGTTTTATTTTTGAGGAATTTCTAGATGAGTGTTGAGGCTCAGTGGCGGAGCCCCCCCAGCCCCCGCTGGATCCGCCCCTGTTGAGGCTGTTATATGGTATATTCACTGGTTATTGGAAGCATAGTACTTATTAGATTTACCAGCCCCCAAAGGAGTTTTCTGGGCAGCATTACTGATCCTAGTTGAAGGCCGTTGTGGCTGTATTTCAACACAAATAAAAGCTAGAAATGAATCCAGTTTGGTCCTCTTGGATAAGAAGTGAAAGTGACGATGGGCTGACTGCTACAACAATAATCACCACACACCAACTTTTTATGGTGTCTGTTACAGGAGGAACAGTTTGGCCCAAGAGGAGCATATTTAACTCTAACACAGTTCAAGGCAGACGTCCCCACAATTTTTAAGGGACTAAAGTGGGCCAGATAGATGCAAACTGAAATCTGTTCTCCAAAATAAGCTCAGGAGGTTCATTTTTTTGGGTAACCTTTGAAAGGGGTCAAAGTCATAAAGCTACTCTATTACTACTATTAGTGAGACTGATTCTCTATAAAAAGAAAAGAATTATCCTATTCCTCTTTTCATGCGACTACCACTTCATATGCCTTCTCCAACATACAGGACCTTTCATTAATCTATTCTCACAGACAGGAGGGAAAGCAGAAATTTTAGCATTTTTAATGAACTGCTGTTGTTCATGGGAGGATATAAGGAATTAAGGGATAGGAGACATGATTCTCTTTTCTTTTGATCCCTGGCTCATTATCTTCTATGAAACATAAAGTTAGTTTACTTGATGAATAAAGTTGATGCTGAAACCGGGTTAATTAATTTGAAGCGTAACATGCTTGAATGTCTCTATCCATTTTGACCGCTTCAAAATAACATCCAGAATTTTTTTTACCAACATATATGGAAGCAACTGGGTGAGTAGAGTATAAATATTTGACCACTTGAAATAATATTTGTGCACTGCAGAATAAAGCTCACTTTTCCATGTAACTTATGTCTCGTTATTTATCCAGCTTCACATTTCCTTCTAGAAGTGGGATACGGTTCCATGCTTTGCTTTTATTTATATATCAGCTCATGTGCTCCTTAAGTTTTTCATTGTGCCCCTACGTTAATCATTTGATATTCTATTGTATTACATTTATTTTATGATAAAATAACATTGTGCAAGTTGTTTAATTTGCTTCCTGTCTGTTCCGTTCAGCAGTTCCTGCCTTCTGGACATTAGGTAACATCTTAGTTCTTCGCTCGCCATCCAAATGAGAAAACTAAACTCATTAGCCTTTTTCCAATCTTTTGCAAATGAATATAAGGGAAAAGGTATGATGTAGAAAAATTATTATTCCCCCAAAATTCTCCCCACAATTAAACTTATTTATTCAAAATAAATATCATGGGAATATGTTGGCTTTTATCTTTCAGCTGAATGGAACAGCACAACTTCCTTTCTGTACATGTCCCAAACTTGTCTCTTCTTTCCCTGATTATCATGTACGGGCAGCAGTGCAGCCCTGCTGTCCCTCTTGTATGACAATTATGTGCTGACCATTTTACCTATCAAGTTGGACTGTTAAACACAAATGGAAAATCAGAGTATTGCACTCTGTTTGTACCATGTATTCTGATTGCCAATTTAAATGTTCATAAAACTTCACTTTCAAAAAAAAAATTGACACAGAAGGGTCAGTCTCTTTCATGCAATTGCAAGTTATTAAAGGTTTGTTAGTGTTGTAAAGAGAGAATTAGTTGTGAAGAAAGCTGTCGAATAGTGAGAGTAATCATTGTCTTTAGCTACCTGAGGAGAGAAAAAACTGGATCGTTGAAGAGACTTCACGTTTCTTTTTTAGATGGTACCAAGAGTGTCCTTTATGAGAGCAATGGTACCAACGTTGTTACTCAAAATTTTATATATATATATATTATAATTATATATATATAAACGCTGTTCTGAAAGCCTTGCAATATATGAAAATTTTAGAAGCTTTGCTTTTATGAGGGCACCTTCTTTGACAGTTACCAATGCTTTCAAATGTCCCTTAATTCTCTGTATTTTTCAAATGAATTTGACCGACAAAGCACATAACCTTAACCAGTGTGCCGAGGTCTGTTAGTAAGTGCCATTAAAAAGAGAAAAATTCAAGTTTCAGTCACCAAATTATGATTCTAGGACATCCTCACCTTGTGACGCTGGGAGAATTTAAACAAATTTATTGCTTTCTCTGTCAGTTGAAACTCATAGTGCCATCTCGTGTATTTTTTTTTTTAAAAAAATTGTTTTCGAGAAGTGCCCTATTCTTTTTCTCTTGCAAGTTCATTTCTTATTATTATAATTTATATCAACCGATCGTCAATTGTGATATACTGATATTTGTGTGTGTGGCAAAGGGGACTTCAAAGTTAAGGAAGGAACAGCATCAGGGCAAATGAAAAGAAAGACAAGCTGCAGCACCAAAAACAAAAGCAGAGAGGTCCCAACCACCACCCCTACGTCTCCCTTCCTCGATACTTTTCTTTGCAAAAAACAAGTGCTCTCACCCTCAAAGCCAGCCATTTGCATCATCGGATCTCTCTCTCCCCCTATCATCTTCACAATTCCCCAATCCCAACACCGAGAAGGTACCACCATGAATGGAATGCACATGTGTCCTCTCTCACCTCATCACAATGATATGCACCAGAAGCTCATAGAGATGCTCTGCTAGCTCCTGAAACCTCGGTCTCGAGCTGAACCAAAGTAGCTCATATCTGTCCCAGTTTCAACCTCTGCCATTGCAGCTGCCAAATTTCGTACTGGAAGGCAATGGCTTCTTCTCCGCTTGCAATCACTGGGACGCAGCCTACTTGGGTCCCCTATGAGCCAACCAAAGATTGTTCTCAGGGCCTGTGCAGCATGTACTGCCCCCAGTGGTGCTACTTCATCTTCCCTCCGCCGCCTCCATTTGACGCCGGCGGCCAAAGCCCCGACGACCCTTCTGGTCCCATTTTCTCCCCACTTGTCATCGCAATCATCGGCGTTCTGGCCGTCGCCTTCCTCCTTGTCAGCTACTACACCTTCATCTCTAGGTACTGTGGTACCTTCGGTGTATTCCGGGGGAGAGTCTTTGGCTCCTACGGGGGTGGTCGTGCTCGTAGTGCTGGCGGGGGCAGCGGCGGGGGGCGCGGCGGCCGCGGCGGTGGTCATGGACAGTCCAGGAGTCAAGAATCTTGGAACATCTCGCCGGCGAGCGGGCTGGATGAGACCTTGATCAGCAAGATCACCTTGTGCAAGTACAAGCGTGGAGACGCCTCCATCCACACCACGGATTGTTCAGTCTGCCTCGGCGAGTTCAGTGATGGGGAGAGCCTCCGGCTACTACCCAAGTGCAGCCACGCCTTCCACCAGCAATGCATTGACAAGTGGCTCAAGTCACACTCCAACTGTCCTCTCTGCCGCTCCAACATCACGTTCGTCACCATGGGGATGGTGACGCCGGAGTCAGAGGGCCGTGGTCCAGACCAGAGTGGGAGAAACGCAAACACCCGAGAGGTGGTTGTGGTGATGGACGACTTGGAGATCATGTGTGAGGAGCAGCAGAATGCAGAGAGAAGCAACGATGGTGATGATCATGAAGCAACTGGTGACGCTGAAAGACCGGACGAGGTTGACAGCAAGGCTGAGATCAGAGAAGAAGGATCACTGGCGAAGAGTGGCCCTTCGTCGTCGTCCGCCCCCAACCACGATGGCCGCATGTCCATTGCTGACGTGCTGCATTCCACCATGGAAGACGAGCTCATGGCAGCCAGGGAGAGTGGCCTCCTTGCAGCGGGCGCCGGCACATCAAGACGGTGTCATGGTGAGAACAGCAAGGAATGGGGTCGCAGCAGCCGGCGCGCATTGCAGGACGCCATGGACTCTGTGCCGACGAAGAGGTTGCCGCCTGCTGGGCGATCGTGCTTCAGTAGCAAGAATGGAAGGGGAAGGGATTCAGATCTTCCCATGTGAGCTGTCAGTTCTGAATTTCAGATTTTCTCTAGGATACTGGACAACCTGCTTTTGTGTTGGTTTGCAAGATGGAATGTGCGCGGCAATGCAAGGGCCACCATCATAGTATGGAGTATGGATGTGTCGTCTCTGCATGTTCGTCTGCAATGCTTGGTGAGGTCTCTTCTGCTGCTAGTTTGTCAGGTCCTGGGTCACTTCTTTTTTGCGCTTCCATCTTATTGCGTTGTCCCAAATGCCATTCTTTCTGTAGACATAATCTTAGTGCGAGTTCAGCAACATGCCAACAGTTTTCTGCCACCTTCAATGTAGGTATTACCCTGCCATTTTCTGTTCCTTGGGACTTGGGCTTTCTTTGATGTGTTGTGCCTTCTCAATTACTAGTTGCAGAGCACTGAGTGTGTCACCTATTCTTGAAATGCATACGCAGTTGGAACTATCCATTTGATCTCCTGTACACATGAAGTCCGAGAACCTTTCTTTTTTCAGCTAATATTACTGTTTGGAACATCATCATAACCAGATAATGCTTGCAAAATATTGTCACCGAAGTTTCCAGTGGTCCATAGATCAGCTTAGCCCAACAAAGCTGCAAACCGACACTATTTGAATCCTTGGGTTTGAGTGACTGTATGTTTTGATTCGTCCAAATCTTAATATGTGACTGTTCAGAATCCGATCCCCTTCTGCTTTGCAAATAAAATAAAATAAAAATGGCTCTTTTTTGGGCGACCACTGGCTGCTTTTCTTCCCTGATGCATAAAGACAAAGCAGTACTGCTGAAGTTTCTGTGACAGTGCCCGAATCTCTGATTTGGTGATGGCCTGGATAACATGTGGTGTTGAGATTCCAAAGCCATGGTTGGGGTTAGGTCGTCGATGTAACCGGAGAGAGCCATAATGGCATATCACTGCTTTCAGCTCTGAAACTTTTTGCTGCACCCACGAAACCCACGATATTCGACTGCTTGTGCATCGTGTTTGTTTACCAAACTACCGCGACATTCTCGGCGACATGTCCTTGTTGTTAACGTACAATTATACGGAGTACTGTTTGCCAAACTAGCACGACTCCTTGTCTCGGTGACCGACCGGTATCCGTCGTGGTCGCACTTGACTTGTGAGCGATTTGGACAGTTGAAGCTTTGGTTATGGCGACAGTACGTATGCAACTTGCTTGATGCGGCGTACGCACGCAACTTGTCCTTCGTCCCCGTGCCTGAATTCCACTTGAATGTAACTTGCTTGTTGCGGCCTTAGACAAAGACCGGAACGAAGCCTAGCTCACCCGGCATTGCTGAGAAGGCGAGGGCATCCTATTCCTAGTAGCTTCATTCATGAAAAAAGACTAGTATTCAGCGGCGATAGCACTATTACAAATATGCGGATCTTTTCGGGGGCGACGTTGACGGCGCTGCCGCGGCGGACGATGACAATTGGTCGTCCGTTCTTTTCCTCGCTTTCCTGCCTTTATTTCGAAACCGCTGTGGGATTCGGCGGAAGGGAACGTGAAGCAAAGCGAGTCAAAAGTCTGTGTGGGCTCCGATAGATCCCGGTCGCTTTCCAAAACGAAAGGAGGCTGAACTCGATGTCTCAAATGAGAAAAAGATGGAAACTAGGCAGGGCCCCCGAGGTTCGGGAGGCAGCTTTCCAGCCCGCCCCAAAGTATGGTAGCTTCGGGGTCAAGAACGGGCTGAAACACGCACTTGGGCCTTTTTGGTTCTAGTCGGCCCAATTCAGTCGGCAGCGATCAAAACCTTGCGCCTGCCGCCGGCTGGAGAGAACCTCCGCCGGCGCGCGGCGCCGCCGTGAAAGCAACATGGAC
>LAPY01001081.1:13510-24326 GCA_000970635.1 Eragrostis tef
CTCCAGGTGGCTGCGCATGCCTGCCACGATGTGGCCGTCGCTGAGCACCAGCAGTGGCCTGAGATGTCGACGCCGGTCGAAGGAAGAAGATGCTCTGTAGCTCATCATCGCCAAGAGAAATGATGGAGGGGCCGTAGTGGCTGCGGGTAGGAGATCTGCTTCTTCATCTTCGGTGCTGGACGGCGACGTCGAGGCAGGTGCTCGGCGAGGAGGCCAAGGGGCGGACGCCGGCTTGGCGAAGGGAGTGGCGATGAGGCGAGCTGGACCTGCAGAAAGAGTCGACGATGTCGTTCCTTCCGCGGTGAGGTCGCGCTCGATGAGGACCTGCAACGCCTAGATGGGGTGGAGGGGGAGCTGACGTGGTGGGGATTGCGGCGCGGCGAGGCCGGATCCGGGTAGTGCACCTCCGGATCCCGCGCTGGGAGGCGTGGATCTGATGTGTGCTCGCCGGAGAGCACCTTGGACGACGAGACTCGCCGGCGAAGAGGATTGGAGTTGCTGTGGATGGCGGGAAGAAGGAGAAGCTACTGCTACTTTATTGGCCCTCTTGTCCGGCACCGGGCTAACGCCGTGGAGGCTGCTGCCGACGAGCAAGAGCTCGATGGCCACAGCCATGGCGACTCAGAGACGGAGAGGGAAGAGGCGGCACATGGCCCACAGAGGAAACAACAGGGGAAAACTATTAGGAACTACCTATACTAGCACGAAGGGAGGGCTTCCCTCTCCTTCCTGACGCCAGCGAGGAACGCCAGAGGGAGAGGAGGGGGGGCCCGGCGGGTTGGGCGAGGCAAAACCAGTTACCAGAGTACCAGAAGAAGCTGGAAAATTGGAAAAAGAAAAAAGACGGACGGTATAACTGTTGTAAATTTAAGATTTAATCAGTGCTCTGGTTCTCTTCACCGAAACACACATAAATATCTCCTGGTGCAGAGCTTGGAAACAAGAACACAGCGGTAATTACACCTTTCACATTGATCAATGGAAAAAGAAGAAACAAGAATGAATAAGGGGATAGAGGGAATGAAAGGGTGTAGATCTGTAGGATATAACACAATGGACCACATTCTTCTGGCAAAACAGACCAAGGCAAGAGTACTACTATGTGACACATGGCCTCTGATATTACGAGGTAGTACAAAGGAAAACTCGGGGCATGAGTGGTTTCAAATAGTTTGAACTACCTTTCTATAGTGTCTCAGAATGTTTTGTGATTCAGATCAATGCTCATTTTATTTCTCCGAATGGTCTGTCCGTGCCAAAGGCCAACGGGGAAAGTGGATATTCTGCATGGGTGCGACTCTTTTTACTGACTGATTCACCGTTAAGAAAACTAGATATACCTTTGTGGAAATGATGAAAATATTAGCAGAAGCATTTTGAAATGCATGCAAGTTGTGTCAGTACAAGGGTGATTGTTCAGGAAACGATCGACCATAGTTCAAGGCACATCAAGCTATGTATGTTTCAAGGCAAAGAACGGAGAATGAACATGAAAATGAGTCCAGCACATATAACACATGAAGCGACATCAGCCTATTTTTTGTTAAGTGGCCGAGTGGCGTATCTGAGAATTACTCATTTTTTATTCAACGAAGGAAACAATTAGCCATGAAAACAGAAAAAACTTTTCACGACCAATAAGCGTCTTATTTACCGCATGTCATGAGCTTTAGGCCATTGAACCCATTTGTGCGGAGCATCAACTATTTGAGAGAAGAAAGTTGGTGACATCACGATAATACCCAAACAAGTTTGCAGAAAAAATATCGGACATTGTAGTTGACCAGGGGTCAGGTAGCTAGAAAGTTTAGAAGAATGTAACATCCTACAAATCTGAACATCTTTTACATTCCTTGTTTCTAGCCAGTTTATTAATACCGTGGAAATAGTATGTTGAACTTGTGACTCCTTGGATGCCTTAAGATGGCATCCCTAAATGAAGCCCCTATGTTACCACGGTTATATATGCGAGCTGTTAGTTGATCAAGATTTAGCAGATGCTCAATGCCAGTGAGAGAACTACATTCTTCCTCTTTCCTTCGCGTATAGAATGTTAGATGAAGAACCTGAAGCTTGGCCATTGTAAATGGTTCAAATGTGACACTGGAGAAAGTATATGCAAAACCAAACTCCCTGAGTCTTCGGTAAGCATTGCTGTGGAAGATAATGTCTTCTGTGGGCTCTTTTGGGGCACTCAAGTCAAGGTAGGCAAGGCAGGGTAACTCCCCAAGCAGTTCGACATCATCTCTTTTGAGCTCATTGACTCTAACTTTCAAGCTTGTCAACTTATCAAGCTGTGAAGTCCACTCTGGAATTTTTGAAATTGTACAGAAGAATAGACTAAGCCTCTGGAGATTGCGTGGAGCAGGAAACCAACAGCTTAAGAAATCACATTTGGGACTCATCAACTTTGTGTCAATACTGGAGCAGGAGGAGACATGTAAAGAGCGTAGATTAGTGAGCTTTCCCAGGGAATTAATGAGAAAATTGAGTTTTGATTTCTCATATGGGCCCTCTGCTTTTAAGATTTGTCTTGTCCCAGTGAGATCTAGGTCCATTATGTTGGCTAACTCACCAAGATCACAGATACTTTCCACAGAGTTCTCCGCAAGATTGAAGAATCCCAGAGCACGCAGGGCAATCATTTTTCCTATTCCTTTCGGCAGCACTGCCTCGCTAGGGATGTTAAGATTTCTTAATGATTTCAGACGAGTAATATCTTCTGGAATACAAAAAGTAATTGCATCTCCTATGTCCAATGTCTCCAAATGCCTCAGTTCCCCTATTTGTTTTGGCATATTGAATTGGTAGTTGTCGATCCTCAAAAATCTCAATTGAAAAAGCTTGCATATAGCCGACACATCAAGGACCCCCGTCCCAAATTTATCACAATACAAATCCAAAACACGCAGAAGTTCGAACCTTAAAATATAAGGCATGCCGTCAGCGTATTGCCATCCAAATATGGTCAGTGAACGAATCTGTGAGAGACTCATGATTGTTGGAATAAAGTGAGCATGAGTACTTTCAAACTGAAGGCGCAGCCTGCGAGCCTTGAAGGATCCTTTTGTGCTATATTTATGATCCATTACAGTGATAAAATTTTCTTCTGTGGACTTCGATAAAATGAAATCAAGCATTATATCATGCACTTGACAATGTGTCAATTCACCATATTCATATCCAGTGGGTTGAATCATACTTCTATTGATGAGTTCGTTAAAAAAGCTCTCAGCAACTTCCTCTGGAGTCAAACCATGCCTATAGTCGACAAATCCCTCAGCTATCCATCTCCTTATCTGATTAACCTTCTCAATCTTATAATCTTCTGGATATATACCAAGGTATAGGAAGCATGTCTTAAGGGAATGAGACAAATCATTATATCTAAGTTTTAGTATATGTCGCATCCATCCAAGAGTAGGACTTGTTTCCAATTCAGAAACCAAAGATTTTTGTATGCTCTCCCACCTGTGCATGCATTCTTGACTAGCAAAAAACTAGCTACGCTTATTATCATCAATGGCACCCCTCCGCATTTCTTTAAAATACTTTGTGAAAACATATTTGTGTTGCTCCGGGCAATCACCTTCAGAACCAAATATCCGTTGGAAAAACAATCTTCTTGAGTCATGGTCACAAAGGGGCTTCATCTTGTATACATGGTTATAGCAATAAGAACAACATGCTCCAGCTACCTGCTCAATCCGAGTAGTTGTTATGACTCCGCTTCCATTATTATCGTGTATAAAAGCACACCTAATGATATCCCAAACTTGTATGCTCCATATGTAATCAATTACAATAAGGTATCTATAAAATGATTTACATAAGGAACTAATTAGTAAAAAACAATAAAAAATCCTTTTGACTAAATAAATAAGAAAAATAATAGGAAGACCAATGCCTGTTATATTAATTTGTCGTCCTCAGTCACCTCTTAAATTGCAGAGTCTACCTTCAGGCGTACCATAATGCATAATAAGACAAATCAATCGAACATATGCCTCCTATTTGTGTAGAGTTACATTGCGTACTATACTTACAAAGGTGGATCATGCAGACGCTCCCAAACCCAATAGTTACACGAATGGAATGGAAGGTTTATTGAAAAAACCTGTGTCTAGTATTGGTAGTACTGACTGCGTACAAAGTTACTTTTGTTCACCATGCAAAGTTATTAATGCAAATCAGTGCTAAACTAAAAAGGAACGCTCCATTCAAAATCTAGCAAGGCAGAACAGAGTTACTAGAATTTTCATTCTCAATCTGATATAACCGATATTATACAATCTCTACAGTTTCTAATCTCTTCCAAAAAATAACATTCCCATTATCCTTGAAATCACTATATATGACACAAATAAAAAAATACGCGTACCTTTTCTGTGAGAGACGTTCTCTAATCTTCGCTATAAGTTCTTGTTCATCATTGCACTTACACAAGCTCATTCTACCAGATCCTATTTGAGAAAGTATGTCTCTCAAAACCTTTGACATGTCGGGATTCTGGGACACCGACACAAACGCCGTGGATTGAAATCTATCTCTGATTTTATGATACACCTAGTTCGCAAGAGTTGTCTTGACAACACCTCCAAATCCAACAATTGACACCATGTTTACTTGGTCTACCAAGCAGCACTTGCAGTTTCTATTTGTGAGCCACTGGATAATTTCATCTCTTGGACCATCAATTCCAACAAGGCTTTTAGCTTCAGTATACAAGGCAGGGAGCCGGGGATCAATATCCACGAGCCTTATGCTTGAAGTGGGGGAATCCAGCTTGTATCGATCACGCCGCGCACTCTCCTCCATGACTCGTGACTTGAGTTCTTGAATCTGGACAGCGATTTGGTGCCGTGCAAGCAGTTTTCTGATCTTCCTGATGGCCTTCCGGACGAATCCTCCCTTTCCATTGCTGTGACAAAGCTGACGCATGAAAATGTCGATGCAATCTTCAATGTCATATGCCAGCTCTCTCACATTGTTTCTCCATTCTTTCTTCTGGACGTCGAGCTCACCTGCCTCCGCAAGCTTCTGCAGCAGCGAATTCATGCTGCTCAACTCATCCCTCAGAGTTCCAATCTCCTTGCGGACCCCCTTCAGCAGCTTATATTCATCTCCAAGGAGTGTGCCCAGCTTACAGAGGAGCGAGTTCATCACTCCCGTGGATGAGCTCACCAAAAAGGCACTCATCATGGCTTCCAACTATGTCCTGCTTGCAGGATTCTAACTGCTTTTCAGGTAGAGCTTTAACATAGTACATGAGCCTAAAGTGGAGGCTTTATATAGCTCATGAATTTGATTATTATTGTTGCTTGAAGCAATCAAGTCTAAGGGGGTACGCCTCAATGACGTGGTGTTAAAATCCTTTTTGGAAAATTTTTGGCATCTAGCAACCAACAATATTATGTATCAATAAAATATGTCGAGAATCGCAAAAAACTCTCCGCAGGAATTTGCTTGGATACCATGTGAAACCTTTAAACGCCGACCTCCGCGACCAAAAGTTGACAAGTCTCATGAAGATGGGAACTGTCACGCAAGACCGTGAAGACTACCATGCTAATGACAAAGCTAGTAACAAAGACGTGTCACTTGGCATTAAAGCTGATCAAGAAATTATTTGTAATTGGATCAATATGTTAGACAAGCCTTTTGCCAAAGCTGTAGAATGTCACTGTTACTTTATTTGCTTAGAGTAAGGGGAAGTTCGTTTTTTTTAAACTAAATTTAGGCCTGTAGAATTTTTTCATTTACGCGTATTAAATAAAGTTTAATTACAAAACTAATTGCAAAAGCCCTGTGCTAATTCGCAAGATGAATGTAATGAGGGTAATTAAGACGTGATTAGACGATAGTTACTATAACATCAATGTAGCAAAAAAATAGATTAATTAAGCTCATTAGATACATCTTGTAAATTAGCACCCATGTTACTAGAATTTTCATTCTCAATCTGATATAACCGATATTATACAATCTCTACAGTTTCTAATCTCTTCCAAAAAATAACATTCCCATTATCCTTGAAATCACTATATATGACACAAATAAAAAAATACGCGTACCTTTTCTGTGAGAGACGTTCTCTAATCTTCGCTATAAGTTCTTGTTCATCATTGCACTTACACAAGCTCATTCTACCAGATCCTATTTGAGAAAGTATGTCTCTCAAAACCTTTGACATGTCGGGATTCTGGGACACCGACACAAACGCCGTGGATTGAAATCTATCTCTGATTTTATGATACACCTAGTTCGCAAGAGTTGTCTTGACAACACCTCCAAATCCAACAATTGACACCATGTTTACTTGGTCTACCAAGCAGCACTTGCAGTTTCTATTTGTGAGCCACTGGATAATTTCATCTCTTGGACCATCAATTCCAACAAGGCTTTTAGCTTCAGTATACAAGGCAGGGAGCCGGGGATCAATATCCACGAGCCTTATGCTTGAAGTGGGGGAATCCAGCTTGTATCGATCACGCCGCGCACTCTCCTCCATGACTCGTGACTTGAGTTCTTGAATCTGGACAGCGATTTGGTGCCGTGCAAGCAGTTTTCTGATCTTCCTGATGGCCTTCCGGACGAATCCTCCCTTTCCATTGCTGTGACAAAGCTGACGCATGAAAATGTCGATGCAATCTTCAATGTCATATGCCAGCTCTCTCACATTGTTTCTCCATTCTTTCTTCTGGACGTCGAGCTCACCTGCCTCCGCAAGCTTCTGCAGCAGCGAATTCATGCTGCTCAACTCATCCCTCAGAGTTCCAATCTCCTTGCGGACCCCCTTCAGCAGCTTATATTCATCTCCAAGGAGTGTGCCCAGCTTACAGAGGAGCGAGTTCATCACTCCCGTGGATGAGCTCACCAAAAAGGCACTCATCATGGCTTCCAACTATGTCCTGCTTGCAGGATTCTAACTGCTTTTCAGGTAGAGCTTTAACATAGTACATGAGCCTAAAGTGGAGGCTTTATATAGCTCATGAATTTGATTATTATTGTTGCTTGAAGCAATCAAGTCTAAGGGGGTACGCCTCAATGACGTGGTGTTAAAATCCTTTTTGGAAAATTTTTGGCATCTAGCAACCAACAATATTATGTATCAATAAAATATGTCGAGAATCGCAAAAAACTCTCCGCAGGAATTTGCTTGGATACCATGTGAAACCTTTAAACGCCGACCTCCGCGACCAAAAGTTGACAAGTCTCATGAAGATGGGAACTGTCACGCAAGACCGTGAAGACTACCATGCTAATGACAAAGCTAGTAACAAAGACGTGTCACTTGGCATTAAAGCTGATCAAGAAATTATTTGTAATTGGATCAATATGTTAGACAAGCCTTTTGCCAAAGCTGTAGAATGTCACTGTTACTTTATTTGCTTAGAGTAAGGGGAAGTTCGTTTTTTTTAAACTAAATTTAGGCCTGTAGAATTTTTTCATTTACGCGTATTAAATAAAGTTTAATTACAAAACTAATTGCAAAAGCCCTGTGCTAATTCGCAAGATGAATGTAATGAGGGTAATTAAGACGTGATTAGACGATAGTTACTATAACATCAATGTAGCAAAAAAATAGATTAATTAAGCTCATTAGATACATCTTGTAAATTAGCACCCATCTGTCAAAAAAGTTTTATAATTAGACTTTATTTAATACTCTTAAACAGTAATATTCTCTTTGATGTGACAAGAACTAAATTTTAGGTGGCAGAAAACGAACACGCCCTAAATCTCACCAAACCATATGTTTTAAGGAGAAGTGTGGTATAAAACTCCGGGATTATTTGATTGATTTAACATTTCCCTGTCACATTTACAGTAAATCTCAGTATCTCACCAAATCATATGTACATTTTGTTTATTTTTTCAAAAAAACATGTTTATGAATTAATTCTGACCGTAGGTATATCCTATCTCATTTTCCGGTAAAAAAATAAAGTATTGGGGCGTGTGCGTTCGGTATCATACCTTCTAAAATTTAGACATCTAAAATCAAATAGAATCTTATTATTTAAGAGTACTAAATAAAGTCTAATGACAAAACTTTTTTACAGATGGGTACATCTTTACGAGACAAATATAATGAGCCTAATTAATCTATGTTTTGTTACAATGATGCTACAACAATGCTACAGTAACCATCGTCTAATCACGTACTAACTACCCTCGTTAGATTCGTCTCGCGAATTAGACCAGAGGTTCTGCAGTTAGTTTTGTAATTAATACTCTTAAATGACAAGATTCTTTTTGTTTAAACCCCTCTAAATTTTAGACCCCATGCAACAAATGCACCCTTGGTTAGGTAAGGTCATACAACTTTACACCTCTATCATCATTGACCCCACGGAAAAGTTTGCATGTACCTCAGCCGAGGGAGGTCCAATAATGCTCAAAAACCCAGTAGAAAAGTAGAAGGAAAGGATGAATTCAAAGTCGGGGAAAGAGATATGCTGTTAAATATAACAAAATCATATTTTTGTGAGCCCATAGAATTCGAAATGGCATGGTGGCTTCAGTGAATAAAATCCACCGTTTATTTCCTAGGACACTTTATCTTCTCTGCTGATGCCATTAGTGTAAGAAAATAAAGTGCAGTGTGAACAAAACAACACAATTTCTGCGTCCAGTCATGAGCTCCAAGTCGTCAAAATGAAAATTAACGGAACATCCGGCATGCTCACTCGATTAGGGAGCAAAATTAATTGAAATTCTGTCATTATCTAGGGAGGCCATCGATGTTGATCGAAGTCCAGTATGATCACGTTGCTTCTTCTTCTTAAAAAGAAAAACCAAAACAAAATGAGTCCACACCTACCTCCAGTTATGGTTGAATATTTCTGGCACTACACATGTCGAATTTGCTTACTAGAACAAATTTGTACAGCGAAAGGAAATTGTTATGGGCACCTCAGCCACGTTGCCTTCACATCAAAATATCGGTGATTCCGCATGTTGCTTGCTCGGACATTCATGTTCTTAAAGTTAAGTACATAGCTCAAATTGTTGTTCAGGGAGCTACGCATCACGTCATATTTTTTTAGTAATTCAGTTGTTCCCAATGGATCTGAAACTTTCAGAAATTAGCTTTATTTAAAATTTGGTATCCATATACATGAGAAAAATCGTAAAGTTCATAACATTAAGAAAGCAAATTAAGCTCCCAATGATGGTAATTACAATCATATATACGTTCCACAACTACTATATCATTTACGGTTGCATGCACAATATTTTATAGACTTCGGAAAGCACGAACTACGTGTGGTTTCGTAATGGAAAGTACTTTCAAGCATATGTATTTTAAACAAATTAGAAATAGTGATACATAAGGCTATATATTGCAGTCAATGTCACAAAACAAGAGAATTGAGGTCGCGTACAAAAAGATCACTGAGATCAGGTGATGCATAAAGAACTTCACAAAACATGTCTGATAAATGAGCTGGAACCAGTACTAGACAATAGTAGTGTACAATGTGGACCTTTTTCCAGGAAAGCAGAGCAAAGTTGAACATGGAGATTCACATTAGACTTCTCAATAACCCACTAGTTCTCTCATGCTACAATCAAGAGTTCAAGACTCATAAAAAACATCAAGATTCACACAGAATTCCAGGTCTAGAAACAAAGTTATAGTAAGGAACCATATACTTCACAAACATAAGATAAGCATCTAAATTCACTCTGTTCACTTAGCAGTGTTTTTTTTTCTCCATTACAAGTGATATGATCCGTGGGATAGTGTTAAGACATGGAAGCACAAACATACAACATAAATGTAACAACAGCATCTATTATAAATTACATGAGCATAGTAATACATTATAACACTAGACAAATATACACTGCTGCATGATTTGTGTTTCTTTTACAATTTACAACACATCGAACATCACATATTCACCCTCACATTAGCAATCCTTTCAATAGAGAGCTGTAGTGTTAGTATGTTGGATTTGCAAAAGGCATAAGGAACCAAAAGGAAGGCTTCTGTAGGGTGGACACATCCCCACTCCCTTGTATTTGTGACTGAAGCCTTCAGCTGAAGATTGTTTTCAGTGTTTACACTGCTAGCTGCTTCTATTTCATACAAGAAATTCCAGTTTAGACTGCCTTTCCTGAGGCAAATAACTGAAAGTGCGTGCCCGAAAGATACCACATTCTTGTTCAAGAGAAGGAATAGGTGATCATCCTCTGCTAGAAGAACTAGAAAAGGAAGTGACATTTCCAACTCTACTTCAAAGCATTGATCGTACAAGAATCGTAGGCCATGACCACTATGATTTATAAAGAAATGCCCTGACCACCATCCTGTGAATCCACTATATCCACAACCAGGAATAGGACACACTGAAGGAGCAAAAAGGCAAGATTTTTCATGGGCATCTTTGAGCGAATAGCTAACCAACTTACTACAGCCCCAATTTGCATATGAGCAGGAGGACTTGACTGACTCCACAATCTTCTCCAGCGCAATGTTGCGTACAAAGTTAGCTTCATGACAACAAATGTGACACTTATTGCTGAGCTTGGACCAGCAGGAAACACACGCTACATGGCCATTTTGGCACTGGAAAATACAGAAACAAGTTGTAATCATTTAAGAGCTGCAAAAATATATGATCCTTGTGAGAAAAATGGTCTTCTTTATTAGGAGGATTTATCCAGAAGTTCATGAACAATTTAATTGTGTTTTGGAAAAACCAAATGGACAATTAAGAGAGTGAAAAACTGTACAGACCTGGGTTGCTCATACGACCCTCAAAATTGTCCGTGCTAGAAATATTCTCATAATATACACAGA
>LAPY01001081.1:49648-62370 GCA_000970635.1 Eragrostis tef
GAAGAAGGAACTCATTTGGTCGGCGTCGTCCAGCGGCCAAGGACCGTAGTCCTCCCTGCCACCGCCGGCGGGGTCGACAGGGTCCATTGGGAGCATTAGCAAGTAGATGGAGGAGATGGAAGAGGAATGGCTTGACTGGTTGAAGGACAGAGGAGGCATGCGTTTCAATTTATAAAACGGTGACAATGATAGGCGAGTGCGGCAACTGAATTGACCCCTCTGCCCCGGGCTCGGGCTCCGGCTCTTTCATTTTCGGCAACGGAAGAGCCGAGCCCGGCTGACAGGATTGTGTATACTTCTTGCTGTCGGGCTCGGGCTCTCACATATACTAGAAAGCTACCAAGTTATCCACGCAATGACGCAAAGAAGAATGGTTGGAGCATAACGGCCTTTGACCTTCCTCTTTCACTGCTGACTGGCATATTAAAATGTGGATGGCTACTGTCTATACTACGAGGTGTTTACCGTTAACTGCACACGGAAACATAATCCGGCATTCCAACTAAAGATCAATATTCGCCGCTCCGTTACAAATTCCTTCTTATCAAAATATCAATGTTCCCCGCTTCGTTACAAATTCCTCATTGTTCTGATGTCAACCTGCCTAATGAACTTTTCTTGTATCACATCACAATTGATATCAAAATTACCAAGAACATTGCGTACAGCCGTTTACAAAAGCATTGGTATGAAGAATTTGGTGGGTATATTTGCAACCTTGAAGCAACAGCCATCATTCATCTGCGATAAAATCCAGAAAAGAATCCTAGCTTCCACTCTGCCAAACCTAATTTTCGAACATATATACATCCATATTTCGACTATCATAACAACTGACCGAGGTTTCCTCAAAAATATTTCGAGTACCATAATAAACTCTCTGGTTCTGGTAAAACACAAGTCAAGAGCAAATCCGATACAATAATGATTACTATACTTACTACTGGAAAACTGGGACTTCGTGATAGAGTTAAGAAAACTCAGTGTCGGCTATAAATCTCTGAAGAGAAAAGAATAAAACAAGGCTTTCCAATCAGATACCAGCCTTGCTCTTCAAGTGTGCCTTGAAATCCATGATATCACCATCCCACCTGGTTACTGCCTGGTTCTCACAGACCCAGATCTCCAGAGCAACCTGGTTGATCATCTCGAAGTCTTGGCTCACCAGGTTCAAACCGCCATCCCATTCATTCATTGCTTTGGCAAGGGAGTCAATGGTTTCGTTATCAAGATGGTCTGTTGGCTCATCAAGCAGCAGTAGCTCCTCTACCCATCAGAGAGATTCCCCATAGGCAATACCTTTGCTTTACCAGTCAGGCCAAACCTACCAACAGCAGCTCTCATCTTCTCTTCTTCAGTCCCAGTGTATTCTTTCATTATGTAAGCCAGGGCTGACATGTCCAGGTCCAGCTTCTCAGCTAGATGTTGATGGTACTGAGCAATGCGCAGGTGATTGTGGCACTTTACAATACCATCAATTGGAGCCAGCTCACCTGTTCACGAGCTGCAGCATAGGAGGCGGTAGTTTCCAACATCTCATGAACAAGAGCCATTGGGACGAACCAATCATAAATTTGGATATATTCTGGATAATCTCATGAACAAGAGCCTTGACTTTGGCGATCTTGACTTGAGAATTGCATTGGTTCGTCCCAATGGATTATCCAGAATATATCCAAATTTAACTTCAACAAACTGCAGCATAGGAGGCGGTAGTTTCCAACATCTGTGAAGCGGAACACCAGAACTTTATCCCTAATTACCATCTCAGTGAGACCATCACGCTCTTTGTAAGAGTTTTCTGTTTACTCTGGCGAAAGGGCCTTTGTCCTGATGGCAAGGCGCCCGAGTAGCACCTCCAAGGTCCCGAGTTCGATTCCTGGTGGGAGCGAATTTCGGTCTTGGTTAAAAAAATCCACTCGTCTCTCCATATTGCTCCAAAGCATGGGTAAAAGGCCCGGCCCAGCTACGGTTACGGTGCATGCGCCGGCCCAGCCTCACATGGGTTACGGGCCCCTATGTAAGGGCATGGAGAGGGGTTTGTGGATTTTCTTGGCCTGTGTGAGAGGTCTTCTCTTATCACAATGCCGCGGGGACGGTCTTACCCCAGCAGGTCAAGTTTTTTTTTTTTCTGTTTGCTCTGGGCCTGTCGTGCGAACTTTGCAGAACCATGACCAAACCGAGCAATATGCTCCTTCTTTGAAGCAATCTGTTCCTGTTCCCATTTGTACTACTTCATTTGATTCTCTTCGAGCTCAGAGTTACCAGTGTATTATTTCAACTTATTGTTCTGAATATGGAAGGGATGATGTTAGTGCACATTCTATTCAGAAAGTGCTGTGAGTGCGAAATGACAAGAAGTATACTGTCAAATTTCTTTAGCATCCCTTCCAACCAGACACAAGTCTTAAGATCTCCATACGAATCTACAGAATTTGTACAACTCACAGTATGATGTCTTGAAAGATTTTTACAGGAGATCAAGTTCAATAATTTGTTTTATTGTATAAAGATCGGTGCTCTATATTAGATGCCAAGTTGCCAACCACCAAATTACGAGGGAACAAAATCAGAGGACATAAACAAGTAATGCCAGACAGGTACAAAGGCATCAATTTGTTTGGAGTGGAGATACCAAATGAGCACCGAGCAAAAAAGATAAGCATAGGGTGATGATTTGAGAGATCTTAACAGTGCTTGATACTAACTTGTGTGCTATGTCCCCTTGCTACCTTTGTTGCTGAGATCAAGTCTACAACTTATTCTTGGTCGTTGGCAAGACCTAGACTGGTTAGCATTACGGGGCTGTTTGCTTCACGCCCTGGCAGGCAGCTGGCCAGGCAGGCAGCGTGCCAGCTGCAGGCGTTTGGATACCTGGGAGGATTGCCTGAGCCAGGCAAGTTTCCCAAGCCTCCAAATAAACAATCCCTACATGCATGAAGAAGCATCCAAAACAGGCAAATCCATGCTATATATATGCTTCAAGGTTGCCACAGCATTAATATCATTATCAGTGATCCTGGAATGCCAAATCACATGTCATTGATCGAAAAATGAAAACAGAAGCAGCAACAAGTGGTAAGTAGACTAAGAAAACTGTAATTACGTACCAAATGTTTCTTATCTCCTTGACTACCCTCTGTTAATAAGGTCATGTCTGGACAACGGGACTGCAACTCTTGAATATCAAGTTAGTTCAATGTCAAACAAAGTATTATAAAATCCTGTAGCAATCCCTCATTCTCTCTCATCTTTGTAGGGGGTGAATATAAACTTTTTCCGTCGTATGGCGTGGTTTCTCGGATGACTGCCAATGGCATCACTAATTTCTGACTTTATTCTCGATAAATCACAAGGTAAGGCCTTTAGATACACAGAGATCTCTTCAAGACTTGCCAGGTATTCGATGCCAGCCACTGAACCTCCTTTAAAAGTAAGGTCGAGACTCTCAAGCTTTGGCATTGCTCCTGGCTCAAACGTCAGTGATAACATGTCATACTTGAAGTTAAATTCCTTCAGACATGGAAATTCTTTGGAGTGAATTTGAATCATGGTGTTTCTGTTGGGCACTTCTGCAGCTCCCAAATCGAGGTAACTGAGGCATGGTAACCCCGCGAGAACTTGGACGTCATCCCTGCAGACCTCCGCAACCTCAAGGATTAAGCTTGTTAATTAGCCGGATGGCCTGTACCATCCACTTCGGGACAGCAGGAGTTTTAGAGTACAAATGAAGCCACCGCAGGAGGCGTGGACGACTGAATGAACAAGCCAAAACATTACCAAGACTTACTTTAGAATCGGCAACTACGGTGCGCAGATTGCTGTTTCCAAGCTTACAAAGGGATACAGCTAATGTCTCATAATTCAGCCTCTCTGTATTGATAAGAGGTTGAAAGGTGTTTCTATCGTCATGCCTGAGGATCAGGTCCTGTAGTTTAGTCAATTCACCAAGGTCTCTTATGCTCTCAAGGGAGTTCTTTCCGAGATCAAACTCTTCCAAAGATCTTAGGGCACCTAGTTTGCTAATCCCGTTAGGCATAGCAGCACCACGTGGAAGCGTTAGATGCCTCAGTGATGACAATGACGTAACACCTGATGGAATGCAAGAAACTAACTCGCTGTCTCCTAAATCCAAAGTCATCAAATTCTGCAGTTTCCCAAATTTATCTGGCAGCTTCAAATGCCTAAACCCTCTGGCCCTCAAATATCTCAGCAGGAATAGGCTACATACAGGAGATAAATCAAGGCACTCAGAATCATGTGACCGATTGACCTGCAGGTTCAAAACTCGCAAAAGTTCAAATCTTGAAAGAGGAGGCCGCATACACTCAGAAGCTGGGAAGGTTGTAAAGGATCGAACTTTCGAGAGATCCATTTTCCCAGGTCTAAGATCTCATTACTGAACTGACAGCAGAGCCAACGAAAAATAACCCAATCTTCATTTTGTAGTGCTTATTTAGCAAAATGACAAAGTTTTCATCCATGCATTTTGATATAATAAGGTCAAGCATTGGATCATGAACTCTGCAATAATACATTTCACCACGAATAATTTTGCCAGGCTGGATCATACTTCTGTTGATGAGTTCATCAAAATAAGTGGCAGCAACTTCCTCAAGATCCAGACCATATTTTTCACGTACAAATCCCTCTGCTATCCAGCGTCTCAACAAATCAACATTTTTAAGGGGATAATCTTCCGGATATGTGCCAAGGTATAGGAAGCATGTCTTCAACTCATGGGACAGATCATTGTAGCTAAAATTTGGAACACTTCTCATCCATTCCAGTGCAGGATTTGTCTCTAACTCAGAACATAAGGAATTTTGTATCTTTTCCCATTTCTCAACACGCATGCCTTGACTAGCCAAAAGATTAGCAATGCTATTAATTGCCAATGGCACTCCTTTACATTTCCTTAGCATATCTTCTGAGATACTTCGGTACTGCTCAGGACAAACATCTTCTGAGCTAAATATCTTCCTGAAAAACAACCTCCTTGATTGAATATCATCAAGAGGTTGCATGTTATAGACTTGCCCATAGCAGTGTAAACAACAAGCTTTAGCTACGCTTTCAATATGTGTAGTAGTTATAACTCTGCCACAGAAACTGGTCGAAGAGAAACCACACTTGATAATGTCCCAAGCTTCAATGTTCCATATGTCATCGATTACAATAAGGTACCTAAAAATATTGAGTTCATATTACAATTAACTCAGTCTCCATTATAAATTTTTGATACCTCAATAAGCTATTCATAGAAAGAGATTCTATCTTCAGTGTCATACAAAAAAATAGTTACTTTGAACATGTATATCAGAAAAAGCAAGAAAAATACAGTAAAGTTAGCTCAGCATGCTGTTCGAATCTTGAATTCGGATCCACTAAATTGTTATTTCAAACAATTATTGATAGATGGTATTACTCTGGCTAATTAAGACAGAATATAATGTTCAAAAGGAACCATATGTCGCCTATCTAAATATGCCAGTTCTTTTCTATGAGGCCCCAGTTTCTTGGCCAAGATGAATACTTTATGTGGTGACATAGTTTACCGTGGAGTATTCAAGGATCAAGGTATTCTTTTAAAGCTAAGATCAAATACGCAGTATGAAAATGCTCTCAAGACGCCCTGTGTACCGAGGGACGCTGGGTCAGTTCATTGATGCTTCCTTTCTTTTGGTTACCCTTTCCTTGAGGAATTTTAGCTTGTGTTGGCACATCTGTTGTTTCCATTTTTAAACTTTTCAACGTCCTATTTTTTATTCTATTTTCAAACTAAAAAACTTTGGAACAATCCCAATTAGGACCACAACCTTTGCTTACTTAGATCTTGGAATCTTGACTGCAGGTTTTCTGGGTTCAATTTGAAGCTACACTAGAAGTTATTCCTCCAACAAGTTACAGCATAATATAATTAATTTACCCCATAGTCACATTCATATATGTCACATAATTTAGAACACTAACACTACTAATATACCTATACTAAGATGTTAGAAAATTGCGTTCTGTGGTTCATATTACAATTAACTCAGTCTCCATTATAAATTTTTGATACCTCAATAAGCTATTCATAGAAAGAGATTCTATCTTCAGTGTCATACAAAAAAATAGTTACTTTGAACATGTATATCAGAAAAAGCAAGAAAAATACAGTAAAGTTAGCTCAGCATGCTGTTCGAATCTTGAATTCGGATCCACTAAATTGTTATTTCAAACAATTATTGATAGATGGTATTACTCTGGCTAATTAAGACAGAATATAATGTTCAAAAGGAACCATATGTCGCCTATCTAAATATGCCAGTTCTTTTCTATGAGGCCCCAGTTTCTTGGCCAAGATGAATACTTTATGTGGTGACATAGTTTACCGTGGAGTATTCAAGGATCAAGGTATTCTTTTAAAGCTAAGATCAAATACGCAGTATGAAAATGCTCTCAAGACGCCCTGTGTACCGAGGGACGCTGGGTCAGTTCATTGATGCTTCCTTTCTTTTGGTTACCCTTTCCTTGAGGAATTTTAGCTTGTGTTGGCACATCTGTTGTTTCCATTTTTAAACTTTTCAACGTCCTATTTTTTATTCTATTTTCAAACTAAAAAACTTTGGAACAATCCCAATTAGGACCACAACCTTTGCTTACTTAGATCTTGGAATCTTGACTGCAGGTTTTCTGGGTTCAATTTGAAGCTACACTAGAAGTTATTCCTCCAACAAGTTACAGCATAATATAATTAATTTACCCCATAGTCACATTCATATATGTCACATAATTTAGAACACTAACACTACTAATATACCTATACTAAGATGTTAGAAAATTGCGTTCTGTGGTTAATATAGTTTGACATTGTTTCTACCAACACAAACAGTACAACCTTACAAATATACAATGTAAGAACAAGGAATGATAATGCATCACTGGGAATTGATTCTCATATTAATTTGGTCCTCAAGTTAAAATGAACTGTGCCATTTAACAGTTTGCACAGTTCATGTTCTATTCTTGGGGCATACACTGCCATTTTTATTCTGAATTGAAACATGGAAAACCAAGCTGCATTCAAAGTACTCAAAATACAAGTCAATAGTTCAATCTCCAGGGATTGGTCTGTACATAATGCTACTATAAATTCCAATGGAACCTGTAAATTCGATTTTACAAAAAAGAATCTCTAGAAATGAAAAGTACTTATACCTCTTTTCTGCAAGATGTTCTCTAAGGATGTCAATGGCCTTTTGAAGATCATCTGGCATCTGCGTGTCATTGTATCCAACTCCTGCAAGTAAATCTTTTAATACCTTTAGCATGTCAGGTTTCTTGACACTACCACGAAAGCTGAGTAATCAAACTTGTTTCTGATTTTAGTGTACACTTGGTTGGCAAGCGTTGTCTTTCCAAGACCTCCAAAACCCACAATAGACAACAATTTAAGTTGATTTCTTTATCCACTTTCTTCTTCCATCAGCCATCGGGTGATCTTCTCTTGCGGGCCATCAATGCCAACAAGTTCGGTCTCCTCCACATACAGTGCAGGCAGGCGTGGATCAACTGCCACTACTGCAAGGTGTGATGTAGCTTCATCCAACTTATACCTGTAGCGACGCTCGCTCTGCTCCACAACCCGAGCTTTGAGCTCTTGGATCTTGCTGGCAATCTGGTAACGAACACGCAGTTTCCTGACCTTGGCTGAAGTCTTGTCGATTAAACCATCTTTGTCACTACCCTGACAAAGGTGATGCATGAAGATGTCAATGCAATCCTCAATATCATAGGCCATCTCGCG
Source organism: Eragrostis tef (assembly GCA_000970635.1). NCBI lineage: Eukaryota > Viridiplantae > Streptophyta > Magnoliopsida > Poales > Poaceae > Eragrostis > Eragrostis tef. Next base: position 57,441 of record LAPY01001081.1, read on the forward strand.
AACCTTGTCCCTCCACACCTTTGTTTGACCATCCAGCTTCTCCAAATCCGCTAGCTTCTCAAGCGCGGCATTCATGTCACTCAATTCACTGCTGAGGAACTCGATATCCCTACGGATTCCCTTGAGTTGCTTGTACTGTTCACTGAGCAGTGTGTATAGCTTGGAGGGGAGGGAGTTCATCACCCCAGTAGAAACACTCACCACAGCACCAGCCATCTCCCTCCCTCCCTCTCTCGGGTTGGGCAAGGCTGGCTAGCGGGGCGTCATGCCAGATCTAGAAAAGATGGCGCAGCATTGAAACAGAGGGGGATGCCGTTTCGAAGGCAGAGTGTCCGCAGGACCTTGCCGGCGTCGGAGTCTTGGGAGTTGGCCGGATGCTTGTGGGACTAGAACGGACTCCAGCAAGAGGGGGCCGGTGGATCGTTGGACTGGGGAACGGAGAAACTCCTTTGGAAGGGAAAAGATCACCGGTGGCGGCGAGTTCGATATTCATTCAATGGCAACTTGCCAAGACAAAACGACAACCGGAACGAGTTGATTCGAAAGACACTAAGACAGGGACGTTGATGCCTCCTAACGGTTAATGCATATATTGTTATTTCAAAAATAACCATTTTCTAATAGCCAACTACATCATAGTTTCGCTATAGCTTAGAGATATGTGTCACAACGATATTACAAATATTATCGCTAATGTCACTAACTCTGCTATAAGGTTAAATAACCCTGCTAATTTATTCGCTACCTCCGCTATAACTTAGTAAGTCGAGCAAAATGATGAATTTACTTATTCATAGTTTAAATTTGCGCTTGCTTTCTTGATTCTGTGGATTGTTTGGCCACTAAAAAATATAGCAAATTCATGTTAGGATAATGATATGTTCGGATAATAGCAGTTTAGCCACTAAGAAATATGGCAAATACTTGTTAAAATAATGGCATGCTCGGATAATAGTATGCACTTCTGAAACATGAGCTGAATTGACAAAATTACTAATATTTTGGTCAAAAATTTATTTTATTTTGCAAACTGCTAATCCGTTTTTGGCAATAGCTGCTGCTATAATTGCGCTATAGCTTTTATAACTTTCCTGTAAACACTCCGCTATAGCCCGTTATTTGCACATTTGAACTACATCCTTCCCTCTGCTATTTCGGGTGTGACAAAAGCCGGTGGTCTAGATAACGGTGCTCCCAAGTATTTACCGTTTACAAATCATTTGTATGAATAATAGTGGGTATGTTCCCAACCTTGAACTAACAGCACCATTCATCTACGATCGAATCCAGAAAAGAACCTTAGCTTCCATTCTGCCAAACCTTCCCATGATAATAAATTTCAAAAATATATAGATCCATATTTCAAGTATTATAATAAACTCTGGTTCTGATAAAACAAGTCAGGAGCAAATCCGATACAATAATGATTACTAGAATAACCTACTACTGGAAAACTGGGACTTCGTGATACAGAGTTAAGAAAACTCAGTGTCGGCTATAGATCTCCGAAGAGAAAAGAATAAATCAAGGCTTTCTACTTAGATACCAGCCTTGCTCTTCAAGTGTGCCTTGAAATCCATGATATCACCATCCCACCTGGTTACTGCCTGGTTCTCACAGACCCAGATCTCCTGAGCAACCTGGTTGATCAGTCTGAAGTCATGGCTCACCAGGACCATACCGCCATCCCATTCGTTCAGTGCCTCCGCCAGTGAGTCAATGGTTTCAATATCAAGATGGTTTGTTGGCTCATCAAGCAACAGAAGCTGTGGCTGCCTATATGCCAGCCATGCGAAGATGACGCGGCTCCTCTGCCCATCAGAAAGATTCCTCATAGGCATCACCTGTGCTTTCCCAGACAGGCCAAACCTACCAACCGCAGATCTCATTTTCTCTTCTTCAGTCCCAGGGTATTCCTTCATCATGTATGCCAGGGCTGACATGTCCAGGTCCAGCTTCTCGGCCAAATGCTGATGGTACTGTGCAATGCGCAGGTGATTGTGGCGTCTGACCATACCATCTGTTGGAGTCAGATCACCTGTCATGAGCTTCAGAAGAGTACTCTTTCCTGCCCCATTGGGACCAACCAGTGCAATTCTAGAGTCAAGATCAACACCAAAGTCAAGGCACTTGTAGATGAGATTATCTGGAGTATATCCAAACTGGACTTCAACAAACTGCAGCACAGGTGGCGGAAGTTTGCCAACATCTGTGAAGCGGAACACCAGAACTTTGTCCCTAACAACTTTCTCAGTGAGACCACCACGCTCCATCTTCGCAAGAGTTTTCTCTTTACTCTGGGCCTGACGTGCTAGCTTTGCAGAACCATGACCAAACCGTGCAATATACTCCTTCATTGAGGCAATCTGCTCCTGTTCCCACTTGTACTGCTTCATTTGATTCTCTTCAAGCTCGGAGCGGGTTTGAACATACTGGTCGTAGTTACCAGTGTATAACTTGAGCTTCTTGCTCTGCATATGGATGATGTTAGTGCACACTCCATTCAGAAAGTCCTGTGAGTGTGATACAACAACAAGTATGCGGTCAAATTTCTTTAGCATCTCTTCCAACCAGACACAAGCCTCAAGATCTGCAAATGAATGTCAAGAATTAGTCTCTTCAAAAACCTTCCAGGAGATCTATAGAAGTTCAATAACTTGTTTCATTGCTATATTAAAAGCCAACCACCAAATCACAAAGGGAACAACAAGAGGACATAAACAAGTCATGCCAGACAGGTACAACGCATCAATTTTAGAGGTATTTCAGAAAATAAAGGTATAACGAAATCAACAAAATATATGTCTGCATGAATTCATTGACATTAAACTGAAAAGACAACTATATTTGCACTATATTGGACAGAGTATGTGATCCCAATATGTACAAATATCACTGCAAAATATCTAATTAGCATTCTGCAATAAAACTTTAATTCACCAGTCACCAAGCGAAGAGCATTAATGAGCCGAAAGCCCAGTTTCTAACTAAATATTCATTCAGTTACTTGTAACAGTACTTACCAAGATGGTTTGTGGGCTCGTCAAGCAAAAGGATAGTTGGATTCATGAAGAGTGCTCTTGCCAGAGCAATCCTCATACGCCAACCACCAGAAAAATCTCGAGTTTTCTTTGCCTGCATTTCCTTGGTAAAACCTAAACCAAACAATATCTCAGCAGCACGCTTTTCAGCAGTCGATGCATCCAACGCATCAAGACGCTCATAAATGCGCTCCAAAGCTTCGCCGCCACCATCATCCTAAATATATCAGCAAAAGGAATTATGTTAATTGTGTAGTACGCCTCGTGCATGAAGCAACACTTTGCAAGAGCAGCATGGCAGGATGTAGAGAATACACAACAACAAGCTCAAAAGCTGACCTGTGCAGATAAAATTTCAGCTTCCTTTTCCAACTTCACTCTTTCTTCATCACAATTGACAACAGCTTGTAACGAAGACATGTCTGAAGCCTCAATCTCATGGCTGAGATGGTATATGTCCATATGTTCAGGGATAGGAAGTTCTCTGCAGCCTATAGCTGTGAGAAGGGTAGATTTTCCACAGCCATTCAACCCAAGCAAACCGTACCGCCTAGGATCAAATAGAAGTGTCAAGGACGTCAGCAACAGCACTATTTGAGGTAATAGATTGAAAAAGAGTGATAGATTATGCTTATACCTCCCATAGTTCAGTTCCAGCTCAGAATCCACAATAAGGTCATGTCCATGAAATGTTAACGATAGAGACTCTATCTGCAACATTGAAATCACAGATTAGAAAACTGGGAAATCATCAATCTGTAACAAAAATCAGTAAATTCAAAAAGTAAAAGGAAAGAACACACTGAAATGTTGAAACAGAAGTGAATTATTAAACAAGGTCACACCAGATGACGTAAATACATTTGTACGCGTTTTACAGAAATCATCAACAAGTTCAGATAGCCCTTTCACCTCCTTCATTGGAAAAAAAAAGAAGTGTGGAATTACAAATAACAGCAAAAGAAGCATTGGTTTTATAAATGTTCTTATTTGTGGTCACTAATAGCATACCAGTCAGCTACAAAAGTATCTCCGGCTAACAGTGACTAGCAACAGATTTTACTACATCACAATCATTCCTTGGACTAGGACCACAATAGAGAATGCAAGGATAAATCGTATACGTAGCGCTTGTAACTATACGACAGGTGCCACGAGCTACAGGGAACATCAATCTCTACACAATACCATCCTAGGGAGAAGAAAAAAATATGTATCAATCCAAGATATTTCAGAGCTAGTCACTTTTGTCAGGAAGTGGAGGACCAACATACAACAAGATGGGAAAGGATTCCTACATCCTTCGTTCATCAGCTATGCAGCTGAAATATCGGAAGTACTACCGAATAAATAAACCTACAATTCTTTTCTTTATTCGCGATCGTTACACTACTGTCGCATCAATACATCCGTAGACGAATATTCAATAAGTTTAAAAATAATCTCATGCAGATAAAATCGAAGATATGTGAGAGATCTTTGCGCATATGAACACCCCTCAAGCAGATAGATCGGCCGGATCTCAAGAGCCAGAAGTTATCAAAGATCCTAGACAGCACCAAAACACACATCACCACGCTACGTCACCAAAGAAAACAAACCGCTAGACCCTCCGATTACTTGGCCAGTTCATCAGATACTTAGATTCAGACTACAAATCGAGAAACAGCGCAAGAAGGGAAAGGGGACGGGTGCTCACGTGGATGTCGCGGGACAGCGGGTGGGAAGCGAGGACCCCGGTGCAGGTGCGGTCGGAGAGCTTGAGCGCCGCCACGTCGTTCGCCGCCTTCTCGGCGGCCGCGGAGGACGACGACGAGGAGGAGGCCGCCGCAGCCTTGCCTCCCCTCTTGGCTGCCGCGGCGGCCTTCTTCTGAGCGGCCTTCTTCTTG